>RBNI01000085.1:0-43917 GCA_003990745.1 Jimgerdemannia flammicorona | reverse complement strand
GGGGGGGGAGGGGGGTGATAGTATGATAAAAAAGAGTGAGTATCCTAGTTTGTAGGGAGAAGAGGAATATTGGAGACATTGGATACTATGGAGATAGATTGGTATGGGGGATATAGTAGAGGTAAGGTTAGAGCCTAGTAGTGGTCAGGCCTTACTACTGTCTGATAGAAAGGAAAGCTTAATTAGAGTAGATAAGTAAACTGTAGGACTTAGATAGACTGATGGAGACTGGAGTTAACTGTTTGGATAGAGACTTAATATGGTCTGAGATAGAAGGCTGAACAGGATGGATGGTAAGAGGGAGATATCTAGAAGGAGTAGAAGTCTGAAGAGTTGGGAGAAGATTGAAAGACTTAGCTCTCTAATAGATACTGGCTGATGGAAGTAGAGAGATCACTGAGATTATACTCACTGGATTGAAGAGCTTGACTCTAGAATTAACAGAGTCCTAACTGCAGAGTGCTGGGGGAGTAATGTCTAAAAATTGCTAGAAGTTGAGTAGTATCCATAGTCTGATTACTAGAGTCTTCTGAGATATAGAAAGTTGGAGAGAGTAGGAAGAAGCCAGAATATTGATACTTAAACTCATTCTTATTAGATGAGACCTTTTTGTAGAAAGCTGGGATTATAGATATTCAATTCAGAATTCTTGTTTGAATAGATGTGGGTCTTACTATTATAGATTAGTAATAAGGCTAAAGTCTAATACTCAGCATTTCTAGGGAGAGGCAAGGAGATTATAGAGAGTCTAGAGGTAGAGTCATATAAGGTGGGCCTTATATAGATTAGAAAGACTGTTAAAGGGGTGGGCTGACCTATTAGAGAATATAGAGATAGTGGATTAGAGGACTTAATGTATCTAGTTAGAGATAGAGAAACTATATAGTCTACTGTAAAGAGAGGAGGATAAGCAGATAAAGAGCATAGCAGTCCAGCTATAGTAGTAAGGTTTGAAGAAAGAGGAATAGCTAACTAAGTTCTTATTGAGTCTTCTTTGAGTAAGGAGAGTAAGATAGTATTGAAATAGAGTATTGGTTGAGACAGAGAAGCTAGTGGTGAGAACTCAGAAAATCTTAAATTAGTTGAGTAAGTACTAGAGACTATTGTAGAGTAAAGAGAAGAGAGGAGAGAATATATAGGCCATTGAGTAGTATCTAAAGGATTAGTACTCAGACCCAGTATATAGTCTAGGAGAGCTAGGGGTACTTGTTCAAGAGGAGGAGATTCTCTGAGTCTTGGCAGTATCTAGTCTTGGGATAGCCCTGGAGAAGAATAGCTTGCCCTGAGATTTCTAAAAGAGGATGGCTGAAGTGAAGACTATATTAGAAGAGATATTATAGATATATAATATAGTTATTAGCTCTGAAGAGTAGATAGATAAACAGAGTCTGAGTATAGTGGCTCTGTTGTTTAAGAATAAGAGAAGAAAAGAAATAGAAGAACTGGAGGCCAATTATACTTCTGAATATAGATTGTAAGTTGATTATAAAGATCTTAGTTATGTAACTAATTGCAGAGAGTAGCTCAGAGAGTATTGGGAGAGGAATAACAGAGCTTTGTTAGTAACTGACTAATCAGAGATAGGATGGTATAGATCTATAATATAATTGAATAGACTAGGACTATTAGAGTAGATGGTCATCTAGTATTTCAAGATCAGGAGAAGATATATGATAGGATATAGCAAGTGTGGTTGGATAGAGTACTGAAATATATTAGAGTTCCTCTAGACTTTTGATAGTTCTTAGTTAGTTTGATAGAGAGAGGTTGAGTATCTATTCTGATTAATAGATATAGAGGGATACTATTCTCTCTGAATAGAGGAGTGCTACAGAGTGATCTATTATTATCTATTCTCTATACTCTCTCTTTAGAGCCTTTGTTTGATAGAATTTAGCATCAAGTGGGGGAGTTGACAATTTTAGGTATGAATTGGAAGATGAGAGACTCTTGTAGATAATATAGTGATCAGATTGAGCTTTGTAGAGAATGTAGCTGTCTTGAAGAGAACTATATAATAGTATGAAGATTATTTGGAGACTAAGCTTAACTTGTACAAATGTGAGACCCAAGTACTAAAAGAAGGTGTGGTTGATAGAGATGTAATTAGAATAATTATCCTAGCTAGAGAGATGGTCCAGTATCTAAGAATCTCCTTCTTGATATATAGTTCTCTACTATCTAAGGTATGGTAGAAGTAGAAGCTAACAGATTGAGATGATGTGTTTCTGGGCTGAGGTGGGTAGCATATCTCATTAGTAGAAAGAGTGATAGTACTAAATATATACTAAATATCTAAGCTATAGTATCTAAGATATTATCTGAACTTTTTTTTTTTTTTTTTTTTTTTTTTTTGTTTTATAGACTCAGAGTCCCATGGATTTTTATTGAAAGAGAACCTAGACTATATAGGCCAAAACCCTCTCCTACTATCCATCAAGTACTACCCCTCTATTAATCTAGGCTAGCTATTGTCCAGTAGCTCAACCATACCAGGCACAGTAGGACCTATAGTGGCCCACATCTTATTCTGTATACTATACTCTTCCTACTATCAGAGAGAACTCAGCTATATACTAATGACTAAAAGTATATATCTAAAACTCCAATACATATATAAGGCCATGCTCAAGCTGAATAGAGTAGCCCCTGCCACCTCAAGAAGAATGACAGGCAAAGAAAAACCCTCATCAAAGTACATCATGGTGGATAGGGCCTAGTTCTCTCAGATGAGATGAGTAAAGGACTTATATATGAGGTGAGTAGAGACCCCCAATATTCCATTACTCAAGCCTATGAGCCTTAATCATATTGCTATATCAGCTCTTGGTTCCAGTTGAGTGTAGCCAAGATATCTGAAATAGATAGCCTTATGCCCCCTAACTCCCTCCCAATGACCAGGGCCCAACCCTATATATTACCAAAAGAAGCTAAGAGTGATATCTACCACCTAACTGCTCTGTATCAATCAAAAGGCCCCACTGAAGCAGTACTTACCTCAGCCCCAATGATCATCCCAGCCTAGTACCCTACTGGTTTACTATTATTGCCCTTCCTCTTATCTGTGATGGCCATCTCCTCTCCCATCCCAACAATATCTGAAAAACAGTTATCTACATCAGAACTATACTTACTGGGAAGCTTGCTAAAGCCAGAGGGCCCTACCACAGGCACCAAGGACCTGCAGGTAACCTATACTGGGCTCTTGACACTCAAGGTTGGCTGACTCTCTATATAACTTATGATATACTAAGACAATATCTTATTGGTGATAGCAAAAGAAAAAAGGCACTGTATCAAAATAAGTATACTCTAGATGCAGCCAAAGGTACCAGAAACTGTGAAAAAGTGAAGAAGATACTGATTGGACACTGATAAAGAAGTAACTCATCACTATTATCTCCCTTCCACTGCCCTGCAATAGGTACAGCAAACCAACCTAAGGTAGAGGAAATATTAATTATGGAAAGTAAACTCAGAAGATTGTCTACCAAACCATTTTGATCAGTAAGATAGTAGAGAAAAGAGAATGAACAAGTATATTGCCAACTAGTCAAATTATACAAGAACCTTTTTCTGGAGTCTAGAGAGTAAATTATTTTCAAAATTTTTACACTATCTGACTCTGGAAACCTCATCTTAGAACCCAATGAAGATATCACAAACCTGGATATTGAGAGATATATATTCTCTGATAAGATGAATCCTATATACTCTCAAGCAATCAACCAGAGCTGGAAAAGTATCATCTTATCAAAAAGAACCATTATAGGACATCTAATACTCTTCCTCAACTGAACTCATAGAGAAGTCTATGAGCTAAACCTATTGAGCAATAAAAAAAAGTCCTAGAAGAAAGGAAAGACCCCTCTGTAATCCAGAGGACAGTAAAGCCTTCCATCAATATTGAAGATAAATTGACATCTCAGCAATGGTAATAACTAGTAGAACTCCTTTATAAATATCAAGATATCTTTACTATTAATTATAGCAACCTACTATACAATCTATCATACTACTAAAGTATAAATATAGAAAATATAATACTTATCTGACAGAAGTCTTATAGAATACTCTATCACCTAAAGACATTTGAAAAGAATATATCCAAGAACTCTTAGACAATAGAGTCATCTGACTCTCTACTAGCCTCTGGGCTAGTTCTATACTTATCATACCAAAGAAAGGAGGATAAAGACTCTATGTAGACTATAGAAAACTCAATTCAGTTATCAAAAAAGATACCTATCCTTTATACAGAATCAATGATCTCTTAGATTAATTATAAGATGCCAGATATTTCAGCAATATGGACCTTTTTGCAGAATTCCATGAGATCTCCATAGACCTCAAAAATATTTAGAAAATAGTCTTTCTTACTTTGAAAAAACTGTTCAAGTACCTCTGAATACTCTTTAGACTTTATAATATATCTCCTATCTTTCAAAGAATGATGAACTCAGTCTATGGTCTATTGATCTACTACTGTCTGATTGTTTACCTAGATGATTCCAATATCTATTTAGTAAATTTCAAAAAATATCTATATTATCTAGAAGAATTCTTTAAGCTTACCTGCAAGAATTACCTAAGACTCAATGTCAAGAAATACTACTTTGGAAAACAGAAGCTTGAATTTCTTAGATTTATAGTTTTGAAAGAAAGAACTTATATAGACCTAAAGAAAATCAAGAAAATCAACAATTGGTCAATATTTAAGACTCCAAAGAAAATACTATCATTTCTGATATTAGTGTCCTACTATAGAAGATTCATCAAGAACTTTGCTCAAGTTACTGCCCCAATCTGAATCTTTCTCAAGAAAGAAGTACCTTATAAATAGAAAGAATTACAAGAGAAAGCCTTCAAATAACTTAAGTACTCTATGACTACAGCACCAATCCTCATTCAGCCCAATTTACAGAAGTCATTTATCTTATATATAAATGCTTCTAAAGATGGTCTCAGAGCAGTTCTAGCCCAAGCAGGACCTGACCAATAGTACTATATAATAGTCTATATAAGTCAAGCAACTAATCAGCAAGATATCAACTATAGCAGCACTAAATTAGAATACCTTATAGTCATATGGGCAGTTATACTGTTTAAGCATTATCTCATTAGAAAAATATTCACCCTAATAACTAATCATATTGCTCTTAAATAGCTATTTAACTATAAGAAATCCACCAGAATCCTAGTCTGCTGGATCCTTATCCTTCAGAATTACAAAATAACCATCATTCACAAGATAGGAAAAACTCACAACAATGTTGATGTACTTTCCCACCAACCTCAATGAACTGGAAGAAGGGTATACTAAGAAATTGTACCTTAAAAGAAACTCTACTAACTATCAGAGTACAAGAAAATCTCATTTAGAAAGAACACCAAAAGACCAATTAAGGATAGGCAAATATAGAAGAAAAACTTTAAACAACACACCAACATTGGTCTAATCTTAGAATATAAGTCTGAGATATACTTAAGAAATATGATATCTGTCAGAAGTACTAAGAAAAAAAAAATTACCAAGTATTATTATAACCAATTATATCACCTAAAGATATTTTTCAAAAATGGAGAATAGATATAATTAGACCTCTACTAGTTACACCTAGAAGGAATAAGTATATTCTTATATTTGTTGAATATCTGACCAAGTAGTCTAAAGCTTTTCCAATAGAAATTGCAAATACCTTGACTATTGTAAATCTCCTCTATAGACTCACACTTAGATATGGACCCCTAAGAGAACTCATCTCTGATTGAGGCACAGAATTTATCAATAACATAATCATAAGTAGTGCTTGGAATAAATTGAATTGAGGGCTAATTCAATTCAAACCAATTTGAATTAGAGTCTAATTTAATTTAAATCAAATTAAGTCACAATTTGAATCAAATCAAATTCAAAATTTAAAACTAAATATGGTAATTCCAAATACATACAATACAATTCACAATATATATACACACACTCTCTCTCAACGTAATCATGTCAGATGTATCTTTTATACCCTCTATGGAGGATACTATAACAAAAGCCTCAGTGTTAGATACAGCTTCAACAAGTCTAGCTTCAATAAGTCTAGCTTCAATAAGTCTAATCTCATCTGAGAAAGGAAAAGAAAAAGTACAAAAATGATCTAGTATTTGAATGAAGTTCACAAAGGAGCATAAGGAAAATAGAGATATCTGAATCAAATATAACTACTATAAGGTATCATATAAGACTATTAGTGGCTCAACAATAAATTTATAGACACATTTTGACAAATTTCATAAGAGTTGTCAAACAGAAGCAATAGAGTCATTTTTTTTTTCAAAAGTATGGTTTTTATATAACTTATCTGCTTTTTTTTCTTTTCTTATTATTAATTCATTATTACTTAATAATTCTCTAAATAGCCAAGATTCTCTGTAAAGTTATTTCAAGACAAACTTGTTTGCTGGATTATCCATGATAGCTAGTCTTTTATAGTTGTTGAGAATTCAGAGCAGAAAAATCTTTTTTGTCTTCTGAAATCAGATATTACTATTCCTTCTGCTGGAACTATACAAAGTGAAATTAGACTGATCTTTTTATGAAAATATGATACCATCAAAATTACACAATAGGTAAGATTTAATATTTTAATATTAAATATGAATTTGAATATTTCAAAGTTGAATGACTTTGAATTAACCTTATTTTGATTTATTTATTTGGAAATAGAATGCATCTGGTCAAATATTCTTTACTATTAATATATAGATATTACTCAATATGCATACATTTCTTGGAATTGATATATACTGGATTTATTAAAATTGTTAACTCAATAGTATTAATTGATTTTGCCAAGCTATCAAGATCTCATTTGAGTGAAAATCTTATTGATATCTTTATAAACTATATTCAAGATTTTGATATATAAAGAACAAGCCTTTCAAAAAGATTATATTTTAAAAAGATTGAGTTTTTGAAAAAGGTTGAGTTTTTGAAAAAGGTTGAGTTTTAGAAAAAGATTAGATTTTTGAAAAAGGTTGGGTTTTTGAAAAAGGTTGGGTTTTCAAAAAAGGTCAGGTTTTTGAAAAAGGTTCGATTTTTGAAAAAGATTGGGTTTTCAAAAAAGATTGGATTTTTGAAAAAGGTTGAGTTTTCAAAAAAGATCAAGTTTTCGAAAAAGGTCAGGTTTTCAAAAAAGGTCAGGTTTTTGAAAAAGGTCAGTGGTCAGGTTTTTGAAAAAGATCAGATTTTCAAAAAAGATCAGGTTTTCAAAAAAGGTCAGATTTTTGAAAAAGATCATCTTATATTCAAATTATTGATTTTCCACTCTAGATATTAGTTATAACAATAGACAATATATCCAACAATACTATATTTTTTTCAAATAATCAAGACAGAGTTTGATCATACTGATCTCAACTATTAGTCAATACAATATATATACTGTCTGGCTCATATCATTAATTTGGTTGTTTAGGACTTTTTAGTCTATTTAAAAGCTAATGATGATGTGAGTGAAGATGGTTCTAGAGAAATAATTTTAAAGCTCTGATTAATTATTATCAAGATCCAGTCATCACTATAATATCAAGAGAGATTTACTATATAATATAAAGCTTTTGGAGTCTGCAATCTAAAAGAACTTATTTTGGATATTAAAACTCAATAGAATTCAATATATTTAATAGTTAAATAGGTCTTAGAATTATCAGAGATAAGATGATTATATTATATTTAATTTTTTTATTTTTCAGTTTTTTCTTCAAATAATCTAATAAATTAATTTATTAATAGCCATTAATCTCAATAGTTATAGCTGATAAAGATTTGTAAAAATATGCTATAGAAGACTATACTTGGCAGATACTAAAAGACATTATTAGTGTACTAAAGTACTTTAAACAAGCAACAGATCTTACAGCTCAGCATAAATATCCAATGATTTATTCTATTATTCCTATTTACAACTTTTTAATGGATATGTTGGAGAATAATGATCAAGAAATTCAAAAATGTACAAAAGAGCTGAATATTATTCACTTGATACTAACTATAGCTATTACTAAGTTGAGGACATATTATTCAATGACAAATACTCCAATTTATTATATTAGTACTAGTAAGTAAATATTTTGATATCAGAGACAATGTAAATCTATTCCAAAATTCACTTATTTTATTTTATTTTTTAATGAAAACCAGTACTTAATCTCAGGCTTAAGCTAGAATATTATTTATCATACAATTAGGAAGACATTTGGATTGAAGAGACTAAAGATAAACTTTATACAATTTATAATGAAAACTATGCTCCTCTATCTGAATCAATTAATTGAACAAGTTCTGAAGATTATGAAGTAGGAGATAATGTCAATGCTATACTATATAAATATATATTCAACAAAAGACAAAAACTGATAACAAATCCTGAGCAAGAGATAGATGTTTATTTGAAAAGTGAAACTGTTAAATTTCAAGCAGGAGTTGATATATTATCTTGGTAGTAAGTGAGTTAAGAATTCATATTTGAATAAGATCAATTTGAAATATTATTTGAGTTTCTCTAATTGATTTAATTAATTGGAAATATTAGAGCTATAGCAGAGATTTCCCAAATCTAGCAAAAATGACATATAACTACTTAGCTATCCCAGTAATAAGTACTCTAATTGAGAGAGTTTTTTCAAGTAGTAAAGATTTTATAGTAGTTAAAAGAGATACTTTAGACCCTGAAATAATTTATAAATATATATATTTAAAGACATATCAATTAGTCTAGTATTCTAATAATAATAGCCAATCCTAAATCTTGAAATATAGTTAAATTTTGAAATATCAAATAAATATAGCACTTAGGTATTATATTATATAAGTATGACCCAGAACTTATAAATACACCATATCTCAATATAATTTCTAAATACATATCTGATTATTATATTTGAATATAATTTCTGTCATTTTCAGCTCTGACAAGATGAGCAAGATATCATTGTATTTGTCCAGGAGCACTAAGGATGGATAACAAGTAGTATGAATAGTATAATATATAGAATTTCAAATATATTTGAAGCTTAAAGATATATATTATACATACTTGATTGCTATATCCAAAATACTTATACTTGCAAGCTTGTCAGTCCATAAGTCTGCAAGTAACAAGTATAAGTCAAAAGCTTTGAATATTGCAGCTCATAAGGCTGTAATCTCACAAGCAATAAGTATAAGTTGAGAGCTTTGAATATTACAATAAGCACAATCCTACAAGCCCATAATTCTGCAAGCAAAAGTATAAGCCAAGAGCTTTGAATATTGTAACAAGTATAAGCCTATAATCTTACAAGTAATAAGTATAAGCCAAGAGCTTCAAATATTGTAGTGAGTATATATCATAATTCTGTAAGTAACAAGCATAAGCTAAAAGCTTTGAATATTACAATAAGTATAAGCTGAGAGCTTCAAATATTTTAACAAATATAAGCCCACAATCTTACAAGCAATAAGCATAAGCTGAGAGCTTCAAATATTATAGCAAGTATGTGCTGCAATTCTACAAGTAATAAGCATAAGCCAAGAGCTTCGAATATTACAATAAACATAAGCTAAGAGCTTTAAATATTACAATAAATATAAGCTGAGAGCTTTGAATATTGTAACAAGCATAAGCCAAGAGCTTTGAATATTATAACAAGTATAAGCCTACAATCTCATAAGTAATAAGCATAAGCTGAGAGCTTTGAATATTATGGTGAGTATATACTATAATCCTATAAGTAATAAGTATAAGCTAAGAGCTTTGAATATTGTAATAAGTATAAGCCAAGAGCTTCAAATATTACAATAAACATAAGTCTGTAATCTCATGAGCAATAAGTATAAGCTGAGAGCTTCAAATATTGTAAAAATATATATAAATAAGGTGACTTTAATAATAAAAAATAAAACAAAAACAAAAAATGACCTCACCTTATAAAAAACTTCAATTCTATATTAATCATCTTTCTGGAGCCTTTGAGGATATGAACTATACTATCAATAAGATTATCATCTGGTAGAATGATAAGGAACCTAAGACTAATGATGAATATAAGAAGAAGAAAAAGAAGATTAAAGAAGTAATCAAACAATTCATCTCAAGAATAGCTCCTGAAGCTATCCCTCAGGCTATCCCTGAAGTCTCCACTCCTGAGGCCTCTGAAACCTCCACTTCTAAGGTCCCTGAAGCCATCACCACCACTACCTAAGCTGCTATCTAAGTCCAAGCCACTACTTAAGTACAAGCTGCTGCCCTAGCTCAAGCTACTGTCACTCAAGTCCAAGCTGCCACTGCTATCTAAGTACAAACCATGGCTCTAGCCCAAGCCACTGCCACCTAAGCCCAAGCTGCTGCTGTCACTCAAGCTGCTGCCTAAGCCACTACCTAAGCCCAAACCACTGCTCAAGCCCAAGCTACCACCTAAGCCCAAGCTGCTGCTTAAGTCTAAGCCACCACTCTAGTTCAAGCTACCACCCAAGCCCAAACTGCCATCTAAGTCCAAGTTACTGCCCAAGCCCAAGCCATCACTGCTGTACCTCCAAAAACTAAAGGTCAATCTCATATAAGCTATAATAATTACAGAAGATATAGAAAACCATATCATACCCTTATCAAAATCTATCAATAACTCAATCCATTGATCTCTGATCTTCTGCTGAGAAAGAGGTCATATAATAATGTTCACTAGACAGCTACTGTTATAGCCAGGTGTGGCTGAGACCAGGACCAGAGATAAGAATTTCAAAAATATATATCAGTTATATATGAATTTTAGTTAGGTATGAGTTTCAGTTATGTGTAAATTTTGGTTATATGTTTATATATAATGTATCTTTCAAATAAAGAACTGATATAATTAGTAAGCCACTGAGAATCTCAAATTAACATTCAATTTGATTCAATTAATTTGAATTAGACCTTCAATTCAATTCAAATTGAATTGAATCAGATCTCAATTTAATTCAAATTTAATTCAATTTGAATTCAATTCAAATATAAAAATCCCCAATTTAATTCAATTTGAATCAACTCCAATTCAATTTAATTTGAATTGATTCAATTTATTTGGGAGCACTAATTATAAGTTATATCTAAATTCATAAGATCCATCTTAAGTAGACCATATTACTATCCTCAAATCAATAGTATGACAAAATAAATGAACTAGACCATTAAGAAAGAACTTGTCTGAGTCAATCCTACCAACTGGAACCTCTGCTTATCTGAGATTCTATGGAAAATTTGGAATACCCCTGCTGTCTCTACTAACCAAAAGCTATTTGAGATGATGTTTGTTAAGAAAACCAGAACTGCTGATCATGAGAACCTCAGAGATCTCTGTAAGAAGACAGAACAATTATATAATCAAGCTCAAGCCCAGATTATCATGACTCAAGAAAGATAAAGAAGTACTATAACTAGAAGTAGAAAGATCAGAAGATCAAGATTAGAGATTAAGTACTAGTTTGGAGAAGTATGATTGGAATCAACTTTACTACCAAATTGGAGCCCAAATAAGAAGAATCTTATTTTATATATAATATTAGGGGAACTAGTATCTATTTAAGAAGCATAGATTAACTAAAACTACTAAGTTCTAGGGTCAGTACTGATGGTTGTACAGGTTCAGGATGCTGGCATTATTTAGTATTATATGAGAATACCAGTGCTGGCATTATCCAGTGTCACATCAAAATACCAGTACTGGAACAATTTCGCGTCACCTCAGAATACCAGTGCTGGTATTATCTGGTGTTACATGAGAATACCAGTGCTGGCATTATCCAGTGTAACAAAGAACTTAGAGCAGAAAGTTCAGGACCATGGGGACTTCATCATCATCATTATCATCATCACTGAAGGAGATGAGATCCACGAATTCGTCATGCAGGTCGTACGTTTTGCGTACCTCGATGTCGCGTGGGATGACGTCATCACCAATGACATCATCATGTTCAACTGTGGTGGGAAAATTGGGAACAAGGTCTGGAGCTCTCCAATCTATGAGGTTCTCTTCTACAAAATAGGGGACAAATGTGGGGTCTTGGGGGGATCTAACCTGGATGCTTGGGCCTTGGAATACTGAGATCAATCCTTGCAGGAATTGGTCTGGGTTGTTCTGAAGGATAGGATGCCAGAAGTCTTCTATTTCTTCGCTGTTGAGGGTAATAGTAGACTGGGCTTCTGTAGCCACCCTGGCCTCTAGTGCATTGATATGGCGAGATGACAGGTCTCTGAAGTCTGAGACTCTAATATACTCCAAGTTGGGGATTGACCATGGTGCATGCCTGAAGATCTGATAGATCTTCTTAGCTGTCCTCATTTCACATATATCCATGGAAGTGGTATCTTGTAGCTCTTGGGTGCTGGCCTGTGGGAACTCCCAGCAGAGGAGGTTTCCTATTTCATACTCCTGCCACATTTGGAGGCATTTAGTGGCAATGGTGATCTATGTTTCCATTTCGTGGCAATAGAGAATAAAGTAATAAGGGTCTGCAGTACTCAGGTTGATACTAGAAGTTCTTCTTGAGTGGGTCCTCATGGCTCTTCTGATGTCTTGGAACATCCTTTCTTCGACTGAGATATCTTGGTAGTTCCTTGACCTTGAGGTTTGGTAGGCAGCAGGCATTTTGTTTATGGTAAGTCTTTGAGCTATTTTGGGATTGGTGGTTCTTGTTGGTTGCTGCTACTGCGGTTCCTTGATTCTTCTTTTATATTCTTCAGAATGCTTATACTGTGGTCACAATGACTCACAGTTGGTCATCATTACTCATCTCATATGCCATATGATCTTCTTGTGCTCCGATCTGGTGGCTTGCAAGGAAAGGCTGTCTTCTGTGCTGATGTCATCATTCTGGGATCACCATTACAATATAAGAAGACCTATATATTTGAACTACTAAAATGATATAACTACTAGAAGGATCTATGCACTCTATAGATACAATGAGAGAGTACTTATCTAAGCATAATTTCATCTTAATAATATCTAAAAGATAAATGAAGCTATCTTCTAAAGTATATTATAGTAAGTAGAGTTTCTATTCTCTGAGCCAGAGCAACAAAACTTAGATCTTGAATAGAGTAATCCTGATACTGATATAGATGATGATACAGATATTAATATAGAAGATACTTATGCCTACTAGAATAATAACTAAAGAATAGTCTAAAGACAGACTATCCTTTAGTGAGAGCTGATATGATGTATGATATAAGTATCAGATACCCAGATAACATAATTCTCACATATTATAGTTACCCTCATAGTTACCTAGTTACTGCAGAAACTATAAAAATAGTACTAGATATTTAGATTAAAACAACTGAATCTTGAAGATACTGTATCTTAAATATATATATCCTGAGGGTATAGTAGAAGTCATACACTATATTTAGCCATACTGTACATTTCATAATTATTCAGATAGTAACCAGATAGTAACTACAACTGTATAAAATACTCCAAAGATAAGAGTGAATAAACCTTAGTCTGAAAAGTTCAAAAGCAAAAGTCAAGTCTGTCTATTACACTTTGAGAGGAACTCTAAAATCACTACTAGAAGATTGTAAGCTTACTTTTCCCACTCCAGTCCACTTTCTAATATAAAGCTAAGAGGTTCACTACTTAAGAAATAAGCTACTGTTTTTAAGAGAAGTCTATTATATTTTTAGTTTACTTACCAGATAAGCCTAAAGAGAAGAATCTATCATTTCTAGAGAGCTTTATAAGAATCTTACCATAAGTTAGTCTTCTGATATAACTTTATAGTAAAGTCAGTCTATTGATAACCCTATATAAATAAAGTCAGTCTTTGATATAACTTTGTCAATAATCTGCATTACCTAAGTAATCAAGTTATTTGCTATTCTCAGAAGCCTATAGAATCCATATCACTCAAGTTATCTGAGTTATCCAAATTGTCTATATTATCTTAGTTATTTCTCAGAAATCTACTGATTTAGAAAAAATCTATATCATCTACTGTTTTCAAATTATCTACTATCTAAGTTACTTAAGTTATCTGAATTATTCACTGAATCAAGTTATTTACCAACTTACTTATAAATAAACCTACCAAATTTGTTAAGATTATTATACAGAAATTATATATTTTTAGAAATATGATTATTATATAAAAATTGTATATGTACTTTTGGAGATCATTATACTATATAAGAGATTGTTATATCAGAAATTACATACTTTGGAGATTGCTGTCACCCAAGAAGGAAACTGCTAAATTATCAGACCACTTATACTATACAGAGATTGCTGTCATCATATAAAATTGCTACTATATCTAAGAACTATTCCAATAAGCTATTATATCCAGATTGACTATTATACCACTAAATACCAATAAGAAATCTTAGAATATTTTGTTACTTTTGACAAAGCAACTAGGGGCTTAAGCTAAACTATACTAACTACAATCTTATAATTTACTTCTATTGAGCTAAATATGTTACAATATATAGATTATTAAGTAAGTTAATAGTCAGATTAATAGATAAGTTGATAGATAAGTTAGTAAGTAGGTTATAGAGTAGAAGAGAAATATATATTTATAAAGAAGAAAAAAATAAATTAAAAATTTAAACAGATGTTCTATATTTATAAATAATAAGTATATCTGTAAAAATATAATTTGAGTTTATATTATATTTTAATAAATATGCTTTAGAGTTTATAAAATTTTAATAAACTGAATATTTTTTATAATAAAGTTTATATCTATATATATAAGTTATATCTATAAAATATAGTTCAAGTTTGTGATATATAGGTCTTTAAAGTTTATTTTTTTATAATATATATACAAATATATTCTAGTTAACTTTTAGTATTAACTAATAATAGAGATAGCTCAGTTATATGCTTTGAGAAAGATGGAAGACTCAAAAATATTTGGAGGTGAAAAAATTAGTTATATGATCTAATTTCAGATTTAGCCCACTGGTCATAAGTAGGAGAGGCAGAGTACTAAATAATAGTAGGCAAAAAAAAATTATGATGACATAGGCAGTACCCTAGGGTATGGAGCCATTTTGACTTTCTGAACTTAATAGATAGTTCTTATATTGCTTTTAGAGAACTCTTAAATATAGTATGATATAGCATATAGAGATAGAGAAGTAATTTAATATATAAGAAATTTGATACTTAGTACAAGTTAGACCATATACTTTGAAACTATAGATTTTACTTCTACCTCTTTTACTTCTATATCTTCTATCCCTACCCCATTTCTAGTCACCACAACTGCCCACCCCACCTCTGTCTCCCCTATACTATTACTGTTTTCTATCTTTGGTATCTCAATATGGTTTTCTTCCTTAATTATCTCTTTATTACCTGGTGCTCTTTCTATCTCCTTATCATCACCACTATTGTCTGATGTATCTACTATTTCATCTTTGTCACTATCTTCTAGAGGTATCATCTCATTACTATCTTCTAAAGAGGTCATCTTATCACTATCTTTAAGGAAGGTTATTTCATCACTATCTTTAAGAGAGGTCATCTTATTGCCATCTTCTGGTATATGTATTGTCTTTTTACCTAGTATTCCTATTATCATTATTATTATCATTACTGTATCTAAACTCATTGACATACCCATCTGTTCCAAACTCATTGATGCCCAAAACTCATTAATGTTCTGAACTCATTGATACTCTGAACTCATCAATACCCTGGGCTCATTGGCACTCTAGGCTCACCAGTACTCTGAACTTATTGATGCTCTGAACTCATCAACACTCCAAACTCATCAATACCCTGAACTTATCAATGTGTCTATTTTACTTATAAATTAGTCTGTTCTATTAGGTATGTCTGGTTCCTTTTAATTTGTCTGGAGTCTTATCTATCTATTTTTTCTGATATCCCTATTGTCATAATTATTATCATTACTGTATCCAAACTTATTAATATACTCATCTGCTCTAAACTCATCAATATCCTGAACTCATTGATGCCCCAAACTCATTGATATATCCATCTACCCCAAACTCATTGATACTCTAAACTCATTGACACTCTAAACTCATTGACATCTTGAACTTATTAATATCTTAGGCTCATCAGTGCTCTAGGCTTATTAGTACCCTAAACTCATTGATGTCCTAAACTCATCAATACCCTAAAATTATCGATACTCTAAACTCATCAATGTCCCAAACTCATTGACACTCTGAACTCATTGATGTACTCATTTCTCAGATATATCTGGTTTCTTTTAATTTGTCTGGGGCCTTATCTATCTATCTATAGATATTTTTTCTGATATCTCTATTGTCATAATTATTATTATTGCTATATCTAAACTTATCAATATGCCCATCTGTCCCAAACTCATCAATGCTCCAAACTTATCAATGCTCTAAACTCATGCTCTGAACTTATTAATACCCAAACCATTTCTCTGAACTCATTGATGCTCTGAACTCATTGATGCTCTAAACCATTTCTCTGAACTCATTGATACTCTGAACTTATTGATGCCCTGAACTCATTGATATACCTATTTCTCTCATATCGAATTAGTCTGTTCTATTAGGTATATCTGATTTCTTTTAATTTTTCTGGAGTCTTATCTATCTATTCATAGATATTTTTTCTAGTATCTCTGTTGTTATAATTATTATTATTACTATGTCTGAACTCATCGATATATCTATCTGCTCCAAACTTATCAATACTCTAAACTCATTAATGTGCTTATATCTATTATCTTATCTAGTTCTCTGTTGCTTTTCCTGAACTCATTGATATATCCATCTGCTTCAAACTTATTGATATCCTGAATCCATCAATGCCCTAAATTCATTGATGTCCTGAACTCATCAATACCCCAAACTCATCAATACCCTAAACTCATTAATACCTCAAACTCATTGGTATATCTATTTCTCTCATTAATTAGCCTATTCTATTAGATATATCTGATTTCTTTTAATTTGTCTGAGGCCTTATCTATCTATCCATAGACATTTTTCCTGGTATCTTTGTTATCATAATTATTATTATTGTTGTGTCCAAACTCATTAACATGTCCATCTACTTCAAACTTATCAATACTCTAACATGTCCATATCCATCATCTTATCTAGTTCTCTGTTACTTTTTCTGAACTCATCAATGCCTTGAACTCATTGACATCCTGAACTCATCAATGTCCTGAACTTATTGATGCTCTGAACTCATTGATGTCCTGAACTCATCAATACCCTAAACCTATCAATATCTTAAACTTGTTGATGCCCTGAACTCATTAATGCCCCAAACTCATCAATATACTCATTTCTCTCATAAATTGGCCTATTCTATTAGATATATCTGGTTTCTTTTAATTTACCTAAAGCCTTATCTATTTATCTATAGATATTTTTTCTGATATCTCTGTTGTTATAATTATTATTATTGCTATATCTGAACTCATTGACATGCCTATCTCCAAACTCATTGATACCTTGAACTCATTGATACTATGAACTCATCAATGCTCTGAACTTATCAATAGTTCAAACTCATTAATATCCTGAACTCATCAATGTCCTGAACTCATCAACACTCTGAACTCATCAATACTCTGAACTTATTAATACCCCAAACTCATTGATACATATGCTCATTTCTTATATTGAACTGGCTTATTTCTACTGTTTCTGTTTTTACTATATCTGTTGTTATTATTATTGTCTACTGTATTATTATTATTATCACTATATCTTTGTTATAACTAGTCTCTGCTGCCCATCTAAATATATTATAATACTCTATCTCTTCACAATCCTTTTCCTTACTGCTATTGCCATCTGGTGTCTCTTTGTTATCTACTGCCTCTTCATCATCATCACTATCACCAGTCTTATTTTTTTAAACTACCAATAGTCCTGATAGTTTATCTAAACTTGCAAAGCTTTATGGTATTGATCTTGACTTGGTATGTTCTCAACCTCCTATTAGTAAACTTAAAGCTACTATAGAGGCTATCAACAAATACCTATTACCAGAAATGAGAAAATTAATTTATTAGACAGTTTGTTTTATCTTTGTGAAGTTCCTAATGATGAGTGAATGGTGCAGCCAATCTCAAAAGATCAGTAACAGCAAAATTAAGCTAAAGAGTTTACAGTAATTAATTTTAGATGGGAAGATATAGAAAGATAGTAGAATAAACAATTAGATAAAAAGTCATTTTCAGATTATTCATATTCAAGTTATGAAGATAAAGTTTAGCAAGGAGGAGTATCAACAAGAAGAATATAAATACTAAATATAGAGTCAACTATTATTACAAAATCAGAGTCACTAGTACCAACAACACTATATTCTCTTCTGAAGATACCAACTGCACATACTATAAAGGAAGCAATATTATAAGTAGAAAGTGAACTTATTGCAGAATTTAGAAATAAATATAGCAGTAACAAAGAGGCTTGGAAATTAATGAAGAAAATAGTTAATAAATATGAGATAAGCTGAAAATTTATTATAATAGAGTAGTAGATAGATATAGTATATGGTACTACTTCAGCTTGAATTACAGATGAGATGGGGTCAGAATGAATGATAAATATACTGCTTCAGCTTGAGATTGAGTAAACAATAGATATATGCTATGTATCCTAGCTCAAGATCGAGTAAATAATAAATATATACTGCCCTAGTCTGATATATCACTTCAGCTTGAGATCAGGTAAATGATAGATATATATACTACTTTAGCTTAAGACTAGGTGAACAATAGACATATGTCACCCTAGCTCAATATATCACTTTAGCTTAAGATCAGATAAACAATAGATATATACTATCTTAGTCCAATATACTGCTTTGGATGAATAATAGACATATACTACCCCAGGCAAATATATTACTTCAGCTTGAGATCAGGTGAACAATGGCCATATGCTGCCTCAGCCCAATATGCTACTTTAGCTTGAGATCAGATGAATAATAGATATATACTACTTCAGCCTAATATGCCACTTCAGCTTGAGATCAGATGAACAATGGACATATGTTGTCCCAGTCTGATATGCTACTTCAGCTTGAGATCAGGTGAATGATAGACATATATACCACTTTAGCTTAAGACCAGATAAATAATGGATATATACTGCCCTAGCCTGATATACTACTTCAGCTTAAGATTAGGTAAACAATAGATATATATATGTACCACTTCAGCTTAAGACTGAGTGAATGATGGACATATATCTCTTCCACTCAATATGCTGCTTCAGCTTGAATAATGGACATACATATATGCTACTTCAGCTTGAGACTGGATAAATGATAGATATGTTACTTTAGCTTGAATGATGAATATATATGCTACTTCAGCTTGAGACTAGGTGAATAATAGACATATGCTGCTTCAGCTTGAGATTAGATGAACAATAGATATATACTACTTCAGCCTAATATGCCACTTTAGCTTGAGATCAGATGAATGATAAGCATATACCACCTTAGTCCAATATACTGTTTCAGCTTAAGTTGAATGAACAATAGACATATATATTACTTTAGCTTGAGACTGAGTGAACAATAGATGTTGAGATGGCAACTTGATATATTAATACATGATCAGTAATTTCATTAGTCTGACATCATCCATTAGTAATGTGTGAAATATGTATTCTATGCAAGTTCAATAAAAATAACCTCTTTTCCAACAAAGGTTATGAGCCCCACTAGTATTAAGTGGCTATAGTATATACACCTCTTTAAAATATACACTAGAAATATTAAGTGATGAATAATCTAGCAATAGTGGTAATATGCCAACCATGAGTGTTCTGACAACAGAAGCAGTCCCTGTTATAAGTATAAACACAGCCAAGAGATCCATCCCAATCTTCAACAGAAAAGATTATGCTATTTGGACATTCCATATAATAAATCTCCTTAATGAATGCAGCTTGGTAAAGTATATGAAGCCACAAGTACAGATTCAAGATTACAACTCTATAAATAATCACTGAGTATTATGTGAGATCACATTCATATTGTCAAATTTACAAACAAAGCTTATAATGTATACTAGTATAGTCAATGAGCCTGGGAAGCCCTATGCAATCATCACATGCAAGCATCTGCATCAAACAGATTCCACCTAAAGTCTCAGCTATTCAATCTACAAATGAAGCCTAAGGAGAGCATCTGTGAATATGCCAATCACATCAATAATCTGATGAATCAAGTGAATTCCCTCAGCATGTCTGTGGATTGCATTAGCAATAAAGATAAGTTTATAGTACTCACAAGAGGACTTTCGGATATATATAATGTAGTAGTAATAGCCATACACGAAAGCAGCACTCTCACAGACTATGCCCATGTGATAATAAGCCTCACAAATAAGGAAATATGCTAAGGAAATGGTGCCAATGATGATGACAAAAATGTGTTCTACAGATTCCGTAGATGTGGTAATACCAAATATAGTCAATAAGGCTGACAAATCCAAACTCAAGCTCAATAATATAACAACAGCCAATCAGTTAAGTATAATAGGTATTGCAAATACTGTAGTAAGTGGGGGTATAGGAAGCACCAGTATTATTGCTAGAAAAGTAAAAATAAGCATGGAAGCCAGTGTTGACAATGTGGGAATAATGGCAGATATCGAGGGAAGTGTGGAAATGTAAACACTGCTGAAACTAATGAAAGTGGCAATCTATTCTTCATGCAAGCTGCCAATTCTAGTAATTCTACCACCAAATCCACCAACTTATCATCTATAAATCCCAGTCAGCAAAACACTTTTGAGCTAATGAAAAGTGGTGATGTCAATACTGCCAACAACCATATATCTGCCAACCATACACCCAGTGAATGTACTAATACAGCCAATGATAATGATATCTGGCTGATGGATTCTGGAGCCATGCAATATATAACACTATACAGGAAATGGTTCTCTATATATAAGCCTTTCAAGTATCCCATACTTATCAAATTAGGAGACAACAATATCATCTACACTCAAGAAAAGGGAAATATCAACATGCATCTTCATGGCAATATTATAGAACCTGCTGGTACATATCTTCATAGATGTACTATATATCTCAGACATAGGAAAGAACCTCTTTTTGATGGGAAAGATGATGTCCTGTAGCAACAAAGAGATACATATACATCCAAAAGGCATAATAGTATATAATTTGCATACAATGAGCTAATGACAGCCTTGAAATAAGGCAACCTCTATATAATCAATAGTATACCAAATGGTACAAAAACCTCTATGTATATAATAACAACAACTACATTTGATATATACAATATGTGGTATTAATACTTAGGACATATCAGCAAAATAAGCCTTGAAAGAATAATTTGAATGGCTCTGTGAGTAGATTGCTGACAAATATATATCCTGAAACTGACAGTTTCTGTAAGGATTGCATAGCTAATAAAGCCTCCCAGTTACCATTCAAAGAATGACTAAGGTATATATCCAGGATCCTTGACCTTGTACATATAGATATATGTAACCTGATATATATACCATTATACTTCAGCAAGAGGTATTTTCTCACATTCATCGATGACCATATGTATAAAGTATATATATATCTTCTATCAGTAAAGAGTAAAGCCTTGGATAAATTCAAGGAATTCAAAGCAAGCACTAAGAATGAAACTGGACATAGAGTATACACTATATAATTAGATAATAGATGCAAATATGTCAACAATGCATTCAAGCAATTTCTAATGAAATATAGTATAACCTATCAAATGACAGCTCCCTATATATCTCAGCAAAACAGTATGGCTGAGCAATTTAACCATATAGTCATAGAAATGGCACATATGATGATCAATGCTGCCAGACTATTATATTCCTATTGGTCTGAAGTCATAAATATTATAGTATATATACATATTCAATGCATATCTCGATCACTAAGTAAAGAAGCCAGTAACAATAAGCATTTCAGGGATGATGATCTTACCCCTGAGGAGTTATGGAGTAGATCTAAGCCTGATGTATCTCATCTATATATATTCAGATCTGAGACATATGTTCTTGATAAAAGTAATGTTATCTTGGACAAATTTGAACTCAAGGTGAGTAAGTATATATTTCTTGGGTATTCTGGCAAAACATATAGGCTATGGGACTCATATAAGTGATGTATAGTTATTTCACATAATGTACAGTTTTAAGAAAAAGGAAAGAATTTTGAGATCCATGTAGAAGTACTGGTCGAGACCTCTACATCCTGGTTAATGCAATCACCATCCACTTCTCCAGCAGTAAATTAAAATTATTATCAACTGCTATACATATCTAAGCCAGAGATATCTGAGCTAAGAAGAACAGAGATCAAAGATGAAGATGATAGTGAATCCTCTAATGATGAGGAATCTTTTTTGAAGGGTAAAAAGTACTCCAATATCAGACATGAAACCCATTCCAATTTAGGAAGTTATTGGGATATACTAACAAGTGCTAAATGATGGCAACAAAAGGATCATGTGAGCTATGCTGAAGTATATGAATACATATATAGCACAACATCTTTCAGTAAGTTAGACATATATAATAAAGCTATATAATGCCCTAATAATAAGAAATGGAAGCAAGCTATGGATGATGAATATGATTCACTCATCCAGAATAGAACATTGGACCTAGTACCTCTTTTATCAAAGCATTAAGTAATTGGATCAAGATGGGTGTATAAGATAAAGCACAACGCTAAAGGAAACATAGAGTAGTATAAAGCTCATTTCGTTACTAAGGATTATTTATAAGACTATGGCATAGATTATGATAAAATCTTTTCATCTATATTTAAGCTTACCTCACTAAGAATACTCCTTGCGATCAGTACACTATATGATCTAGAAATCCACCAAATGGATATTAAGACAGCCTTCCTAAATAGTGATATAGACATGAGCTATATATTTGTCAACCACAAGGATATGAACTATATAATAACCAGAACAGTGAGCTTATATACAAATTATGTAAAGGATTATATGGCATTAAGCAAGCAGCCCACCTATAGAACAAAAGGATTGATATGTATCTTCTTGACAATAGATTCAAGTACTATGAAGTAGATAATTATATATATATTCAATACTATAACAATAGTATAGTATTTATTGGCATATGGGTTAATGATATCATCATCATAGCTAATAAGAACAGGCTAAATAGAGTAAAGAAAACTCTATACCAAGAATTCAAGATGACTGACATGGGCAATACATCCTTCCTTTTGGGGATATCTATTATACATAATAGGAACACACATGCCAAAGATCTCTTGCAAGAAACATATACCAAGAACATTCTCAAATGCTTCAATATGAGTGATTGCAAGCCTGTTGGCACTTCTATGGATACTTCTGTAAAATTAAGAAAGTCCAAAAACAACAATATATCTGCCAAAGATAATAATATTCCCTATCAATGAGTGGTCGATTCCCTCATATATCTTATACTTGGAACAAGATCTGATATATTCTATGCTATTAACAAAGTGGTACAGTATTCTTCCTGCTATGACAACTCATATTGACATTGAATAGCAGTTAAGAGGATATTCAGGTATCTAAAGGGATCAGTATACTATATGCTCACATTGGGTGGTGATATTGGATTAAGCAGGAGCAATGATAAGAGCAATAGTATTTAGCTATCTGGTATATATAATGCTGATTGGGCAGATGATCTAGATGACTGCTGCTCTATGACTAGGTATCTCTTTCACATTGATGGAAAAGAATCTGTCATTTCATGGCAAACATGTAAGCAGAGTTCTATGGCAATATCATTAATATAGGTAGAGTATCAGGTGTTGTCATTGGTAACAAAGGAAGCCATTTAGCTCTGCGAACTTTTAAAGGAACTCAGATTCCCTCAGGAATGCACTATGCTATATCAGGACAATTAGTCTACAATTGTACTTACCAAGAATCCAATACACTACAGCAGAATGAAATATATCAATATACAACACTATTTTATTTACAAATGTATAGAAAATAGTGCCATATACCTGAAATACATCCCCATGGAGCATATGATTGCAGACTCATTGACCAAAGCCCTTCCAAAGCTAAAGTTTGAATAATGCTCTAAAGGAATGAGTCTCATAAATACTATGCTAACATCTGGTTGATTATAAGATACCTTTTAGGCTACCAAAAGTCTCTTGTACCACATATATATTAGTTATATCCCTCACCTATGAGTGGATAACATTATATTGTATTTCTGCAAGTATTTTGGAATACTTTTCGACCCATGAAAATTCCTTGGATATAGAATTCTATATTTTAGTATTTGGGTTATATATAATTCTAGTTTGTACCCCCTTCTTATATATATATATATATATATATATCTCATTGAGCAGGAGTATTGAGATAGCAACTTAATATATCAATATGTGATCAGTGATTTCATCAGTCTGATGTCATCCATCAGTAATGCATGAAATATGTATTTTATGCAAGTTCAATAAAAACAACCTCTTTCTCAACAATAGACATATACTACTCTAGTCTGATATGCTGCTTCAGCTTGAGATCAGATGAATGATAAATAGATACTACTTTAGCTTTGAGATTGAATTGAGGTTAGAATATACTTTATTACTACAATTAATTTCTTAAACTAAATAACTAACCAATCAACCAACTATATTTATTATAGAAATTATACAAGGAGTGTATTACTTATGGAAAAGATTTTCTTCATCTATACTAATTATAGACTTACTACTGATCAAAAAGCTAGTTACTGACAACTGATCTCAAAAATTGAACATAGGCTAAGATAGATATTCAAGAATGATGTATATATTTAGAAATATATTTAATAATTATAATTTATTATTTTTATATATCTTAGATCAAAAATATATACTATGCTACTAATTTTGAAGTACCAAAGCTACTTGAAGAAGAACAGGCTATAGTTGAATCTGATCTTTTAGATAAAAAAGATGAGATTGCAGAATGAGAGATATTTAATAGACAAAATATAGTATTTTCTGATATAATTCTTGTAGAAGCTGCTTCAAAAGAACCTAGAAAAGCTATTAGATTTGACTTTGCTCAATATGTAGCTTAAGAAGATATTTATAATATTACTCTACATACTCTTACTCATTATATTAGGTAATATATATTAGTAATATTGATTAAATATATATAAAGAAGATTTATATTTATAAGATTTTTTATTAAATATATTTAGAATCTGGAATCTATATGAAGAATTTCAAGCAATATAATATAAAGAGTGCTTTAATGAGACATTTAATCCTAATATTATAACAGCATAAATACCTTTAGATATTTATATATATATATTTCAATAATGTAATTTTTTAGACAAAACAGATAAATAAGATAATAAGCTTGGCTGTTAGAGTAGAGCAGTAAGTTTTATTTATTATTTATTAAATATTTTTATTAATTAAATTATTAAGTTATTAACTAATTTATTTATATATTTAATATTATAGTATTCAACTGTAATGATAATTCACTCAGCTATCTTCTGATATTATTATAAAATTATACAAGAGTCTGATCAAAGATTTTACTTTAATTCTCTTTAAGATAGATAGAAGGGGAATCCATCTTTATCTCATAAAGTTAGTAGATATATATATACAGCCTTCATAAGTAAAAAGCTCAAAATGGTGAAGCTGCAGAGTCTATATATACTTTAAAGCCTGAAGATATGAAAGATTTATATAATTATTATTAGAAAAATAGAGCAATTGGTATCTATCAATATATAAGTATTATTATATTATATTTTATATTTCTCTAGTATATTAAAAATATATAGGTATAAGGATAAGAGCAATGGGTACATCAATAAGTTCAGAGTAGATATACATCAATGAGTTCAGAGCAGATACCTAAAGTAGTTATCTGATCTCAAGCTGAAGTAACATATCAGGCTAGGGCAGCATATGTCCATTATTTACTCAATCTTAAGCTAAAATGGTATATATATCTATTATTCACCCAATCTCAAACTAAAGTGACATATGTCTATCATTCACCTAATCTCAAGCTGAAGTAGTATATTAGACTGGAGTGGTATATATCCATCATTTATCCAGTCTCAAGCTGAAGTGGCATATATATATATCTATCATTTATCTGATCTTAAGCTGAAGCAGCATATTAGGCTGGGGCAGCATATTTTTATCATTCATTCAATCTTAAGCTAAAACAGTATATCAGACTGGGGTGGTATATGTCCATTGTTCATCTGGTCTTAAGCTAAAGTAGTATATATGTCTATTGTTCATCTGATCTTAAGCTGAAGTGATATATTGGGCTGGGGTAATATATGTCTATTGTTTATCTAATCTCAAGCTAAAGTGGCATATTTTTTTTTTTTTTTTTTTTTTTATAGTCACTTGGACTCCTTTGTTTATTACCTATCTATTAATAGTTTTACATTTTACCCTCCCACTACCCGATCCCCATAGGGGTGCCACTCCCCCTATCCACATGAACAAAGACCACTTTCTCACCCACAACACCAACCCTCTCCTCACTCTGTCTATAGATTTGTTCTACCAAATGATGCCTTCGACCCCCCTTCAACCCCCAACCAAGCCACCAGCCCATTAAGGTGTCTTCCATAAGGCTACACCACCTCCTCAGTCTAACCTTGGAGCCAAGTTTCCTCCCATCCTCAAAAACAAATAACCAGTAACTGGCCAGCCCCACCCAAATGGCCAAAGCCCAACCTAACATCAGCCATTCCTTCCCCACCCCCCCCTCCAGTTGGCCTCTTAGATCCTCCCACCGCCCCTGCCCATCAGCTCACCTATACACTACTCCCAGATGATCCCCAATGTTCTGCCAAAAGGTACTAAGTACCTCACACTCCTCTAGCCAATGTTCAGGCATCTGTACATATCCCCCTTTCTGTCCTACATTATAACACTCTTCACAGTCGAAGCAGCCTCCCTCGACAAGGTGACCAGAGCAGAAGTTGAGCATGACATTTCGCCTCAGCACATGCCACCAGACTACCCAGTACTTTGGCAGCAGCCATCTCCTCACCTTGGCACTCTAGGCCCAAATACTATATATACCAGTCCCACTCCTCGCTAATTCCTATGCCCTGCCAACCACTAGGCCACAGATCTTGGCCAGGTCCCCATTGGCACTCGATCCCATCACCAATATCAAACTCAATTAAGGGAATGCCTCCTAGTAACACTCGGTCCCATCTCCACATCGCTGGGTCCCAAGTCTCCTCCCCTTCATTTCCCTGCCACCTAATACCAATGCAGTGTACCCCCTCTGCCACTCTCAACCAGAAGCCTTTGTATCGCAATTGTCCAGAGTTCTGAAGGCCCACAAGCACTAGGAGATCACCAGTTGAACCCCTCGGCGAGGACCTCATCTCCCAGACTTTCTGTAGAAGGGGAACCCAACCTCCCCCTCTCAACTCCACTGCTCTCTTCAGCCTCCATGCTCTCAAGCAGTGCAGCCTCTTAGGAAAGTCAACCAGTCCAAGTCCCCCACTCGCCACTGGTAAGGACAAGACCTCCCAGCTGATCTGACTCCACCTTCTAGCCCAGATCCACCCTTTGGCCAGCTTCATCAATCGCTTCACCACCTAAGCCAGGAAGTCCAGATGATAAGCCAGATACCATACCTTCAGCAGCCAATAGACATTCAGAATCGAAACGCATCCTGCCAGAGACAATTGGTGGCCCCCCCAACTCCGCAGGGCCTCCTCCCAAATGCCAACCCTCTGCTCCCACCAAAGTCTGGGTAGAACTGACTTATAAACTGACGGATAAATATCCAAGTACCTAACCGCCTCACCAGCAGGGACAATTGTACCAATAATCTCCCTGCCCACCAGACCATTGCCTAATACCATTGTTTCGCACTTATGCCAATTAAGCCTAGCCCCAGAGTTCGCCTCATACCACTCCACTGTTTCCTTGAGCTTCTCAACATCTGCAATTGATCCTAGACCAATCACCATATCATCGGCAAATGCCCCTACTTTCCACCTGATACCAAAGATAGATAGTCCCACTATCTTCTATCTGATTCTGTCCATGAAGGGCTCCAGAGACAGAGTGTACAAAATGGGAGACAGTAGGTCCCCCTGGGGTACTCCTAAAGTGGCATATCAGACTAGAGTGATATATGTCTATTATTCACCTAATCTTAAGCTGAAGCAGTATATTGGTCTAGGGTGATATATGTCTATTATTTACCTGATCTCAAGCTGAAGTAGCATATGTCTATCATTTATTCCATATTAAGCTGATATGGTATATATTCATTATTCATCTGATCTTAAGCTAAAGTAATATATATCTATCATTCTTTTATAAATTTTATAGAAAATGGAGATAATTATTCTATCTATTTGTTTATCTATGTCTTCTTTATAAAGAGAAAGCACTGAAGATTGATCAAACAAATATTGAATATAGAAAAAAGTATATTATTTTAACATTGAATTTTCACAAAATAGCTCAATAAGATAGTAAGTATAAAAGTATATATTTAAAATGAATAAACAATCAAGATTATTACTATAATATTTATTTTATTTTTTGGAATAATAAGTGTTAAGTCATTTGTTTTTTATCAAAATAACTACAAACAATATCTCTATCCTGTACATATATTTCTCAGTTGGAGACATTTCTATAGAACTTCTGCTAGCTTTTTTTTTCTACTAGTAGATTGAATTGACCACCTTGATTTGTACTACTCACTGAGCTACAAATCTTTTAAAGATCAGTTTGAATATGATTTGTAAGCTATTGAAATTGCAAAATAGTATCTGTATAGTACTCACTCATTTCAATATAGTGGATGTCAATATTATTACTACTATATAGACCTACTAAAGCAAATTCATGAAATTTATAAATAGGATGGATGGAGCAAAGAATTTAATAGTATAACTATTCTCTGTTATTTGACAAATAAATATGATACTAAATAAAGAGTAAGAGACAATTTTATCTGACCTTATAGAAAGAGAAGTTTTGAAGAGAATTAGTATATAAATAATTCAATAAATATAATTATTATGGTAGAAGTGGATTCTGGCCATAGTAAATTTTATTTTATTTTATTTTATTTTATTTTATTTATAAAACAAGTAGATAATAGAGAAAAATGTTATATTGAGATATGATACTGATATAGCAGATATAAAGGTTGGCAGTATGAGTCAAGCAGATAGAAATAAAAAGTTTATATGAATTTTCATAATGGAGCTAGAAGGTGGAATAAAGTGTTTTTTGAAGTAAGATATAATTGATCTATAACCTACCCATAGCACCACAGTATATAGTGATATTTATTCAAAATTAAAAATAAAGTTTGAGTACAAGAGACATGGATCTAACTCTGGAATTCTAAAATTGGAATAGTATATAAGTACCCAGACCTTGTCCTGATCTAAACAAAAGTCTGAATTGGGCATCATCAATCTATATGTAATAGGCCATTAAAAATCCAATACAGAAACAAAAGGTACTGGTCATATGATCAAATATTATACATATATAAACAAATGCTAAAAATAGAACTAGACCAATAAAGATTATGTATCATCACATAATTGTCACTTATAGATTTAAAACTCTAAAAATCATTGGCACCCAAAGGTGTAGATATCAGACCTAGAGTCTTGCAACTAGAGTGGAGTAGAGCCTCAATATCAGAGTGAATGAAGTGAGTAGAGGTAGACAGGCATCATGGAGTGTAGTTATGCAGGCACCAGGCCTAGAGCCTCATACTGGAGATTGTTCACATTTTTAAATATTACATGGTACATAAGAGTAGTGCAGCCTTCAAGGAGGACTTAAAGTAAAGCTGGTATTTAAGACAGTATTAAGAATAGTAAACCCATTCTTTCTGATGATGATTGGTCATCAGGCAGTCACAGAGAAACCAAAATGAAGCAAAGCTATATATAGAGTCTTGTTGGGCTGTTGATGTAGCCATTGGGCCATATTATATTGGATAATAAGCAATGGGGGAGAAAAAGCAGAGTAGGGAATAGGGAGGTGGGAAATAAGGAGAGAGGTTAAAAGTTAAGTTCAAACCTCAAGCCAATCAATCAAACTCAATTAAGTAGTTACAACATCAACAGAGTATCCTTTTCTGTGAACCAGGAATTTAGCCAAGGACCAATACTTATCAAGCTAATCTCGGTGAGATAAGCAGAGTAATGATAGGTGGTAAGTCTCATTCATAATACATAGATGTAAAGTCTTTCTGGTATAATTGCTCAACTAGTCAAAAAATTGAGTACTATGCAGAAACTTAGCAAAATAGCCTATGTGAAACAGTGTAACTCAGATTTATAGATCTAAGTAATGGTATGGTCTGGTGGACAAGACTTCCTATTTGATACAATGGTACAGAGGATAATGATATCAAAAATCAAGGCCAAGTCCATAATTACATCAATAAACCAGCAGAACTTTAGCCTAGTGGCAATAGCTCAGCTGAGCAGATGATTGGGCACTTGTAAGGCATATAACATATAAGCAAAGCCAATAAGATTGATAAGATCTAGAGTACAATTTGTATCCATAGCTATACCAGTTACTGAGTGGAAGGAACCAATAGCAGATGTAAATGTCATATAAGTCATGACTATGTAGACAAGGCCTAGAATGGCTTCAAGCAGCAAAGAGCCAGAGGGGAAGGCTATGGTCGACAAAAAGGTAAGGCAGTTGATATAATCATCTAGTGTGATCCTAGTGTAGAATATAGTAAAATCTCCAGTAGCAAATCTCACTGATTCCTTAATATTATCAATTGTAGAGAAATCATTCATATATATAGGATCATGAAGAAGAGACCAAAGACTGTCAAGATATAGAGTATGTAGAATTATAGCAAACCCCAGATTCTTGTCAGTAAGATAGTCTATAAAGTCATCATAAGCATGGATATCTTTGAGAAGGCATCAGAACTTCTTTGGTACAAGCATACCAGATATATTTGTCATGGGTCAGATAGCTTGATTTAATATAGCACTCATATAAAGCATAATTTGTATATTTTCCATATAGTGTGGTGGTTGCCATTTTGATAATACTCAGATAGAGATCTCCAGAATATTTTTGGGATTACCTATAGAGGTTTAGAAGGTGGCAAGGTTAAGATATTGTTGGAATGATGACAATGAAATCAGATCAATGATATTGTTCATTGATGCTGACCCAGAGAGAACAAACTTAGAGCCAAAGTTCAGTATATATATAAGCTTAAGAGTAAGCCAAGGTGGAGATATATCAGTAACAAAGCTCTCATCAGTAAAAATCCAAAACCAAGAGATGAAAAAATGACTTAATCAAGAACTAGGAAGAGTAGACATGAAGGCAAAATCCTGAATTAGTGTTGAGACAACTACTCTATATAATGGGGACATCAGGGCCAAACCATACTGCCAGGAAGTCATATAAGACTTCTGAGCTAGAGACCTCTAGTTTTTTGATACTAGAGAATAGACATCGCTGGCATTATGCCAGACAACATAATATTTAGTAGCAGTATACTTATTATACTGTGGTACAAAAGCTCTGGTAGCACTCTTAGATGAGTGGCTCAAAGTCGATAAGTGGCTGGTCCTGATAGAAGTGGATGAAACAGATGAGAAAAGTGAAGTCTTATATACTCACTTGATCTCTTTTACAGAACCTTCTGATGAGGCAGAGGATAGGGGGCAAGGACTCTGGTGGGCCTTCATAGGTACACCAAGGTGTCTAGAACAGTTGTGGCAGTTCAGTACAGTAGAGGCTGAAGTTGTGCTCACCCTCTTAGCCTTTCCTGCAGCCTCTACAGGCATGGCAGTAGAGGATCTGTAAGCGCACAACCTCCAAGCCACAGAAATCACACATCACCCTCTTGATAAGCCACTGAAATCACATGTGACCTCTAAACAAATCTGGAAATCAGCTGCATGATCATGAAGCTGAGTCAAACAGAAGTCACAGCACACAAAGCTGAGTCAAGACGAAGTCATGGAACACAAGATTCACACAAACAGAATCTTACCAATCAAGAACAAATGCATATATACCGAGCTCTGAGATGCATCAAAACAGAGAACCAAAACAAACAACAACCACAACTTCCAAACATACAAATATGACCACTGAGATCTATAACCGCATCTGTGCTGACATTTGGAATGCCATTGTCAACTGAGCCACACCCCCTCTGCCCCTCATGAATATACATAGCCTAGCACCCCTCTACTTCATGGAAGCCCAATGAAATGCCCTGAACATGCTTAACGAGGCCCACCGAATCGGACAAATCTCAAGCTACTACCAGATCGGCCGCCTCCTGGAAGACATAGTCGAACACCACCATGATACAGATATTACCCAGATGTCTCAACACCAGAAACTCATTGCCCACAAATACCGAGAACTCTTCTATGAGTACAGCACCTTTATTCCCCGCCTCCAAGTTACTATCAGTGAAATGGTTACTACCCTGTCTTATGGCCAAATCGATGATATGATACAAGAACTCAACCACAAGTATCTCGAATACGTTCAGACCACTGACAGAACCTTCCTGCACCCCGACGACCACATCCTGCAAATGCCCCAAGTTGGATATGCCATAAAGGACGTCTATGATATAATCAACTTCAACGAAGACAAAGCAGAAGACAATGATCCTTCTGATGCCGACATGACCTCCAGCCAAGGATCTCTGCCAACCCTGATCACACCGCCAACCTTGCCGATAAGCTTACAATAGTTCATAATGACATACGAGACTTATTGAGACAATGACCACTGGCACAAATACCAACCTGCATTCATCCCTGATTACTTCAACTACAACGAAGAGACTGGAGAACACAATCTGTACCTTCAGACAACCCTCGAGATTGAACCAACAACTCCACCACCTGAGTACAAGCAACATGAACCACAGCCGCCAGCTTACTACAACCCCGCGACTCATAGTGCTGTAACCTATAGAAGGTATGCAGACAGTGAATCCGATGAAAGTGAAAACAATGCACCCCTCCTTTGGCCACTGACACCTTATCCAGCATATGAGACAGATGATGCTATCCTGTGGGACGGAGATGAAGTTCTAATGTATTATTACCTCAGCCAACAAGGAGAAGTAATGTGTGAACCACTCTTCCTAGACGACTACTTCTTCAGAGATGATGTCATCGATGGTGATATCATCAAAGACTATTCAGACAGCGCCTAAACCCATAAATAGCCTAGCAGTCATAGTATAGTTAGATTAGCCTTATACAATGTGACTGTGAACTGACTCAGCAGTCAGACGATCTCTTGACATGTCAGATCACTCTTGTACTATATGACTGCATTCCGACTCAGCAAGACACTTAGTACTACCTCCATATCTAGCATAGTTCAGATAGTCTCTCACTAGTATAAATACCCCCTCCCCCAGACCTCAGAATCTCAGACCTGAATAATCTGAACACAACTCCTGAGTACTTCCCCACAATACCCCTCACATAACTACTCCTAGTATAGCAATATCATGAATAGTGAATAAATCTATTTAATAACCCACAAACCACTCTTAAGTAAATCTGCTCCCCGTTAGGTCCTACTCCTAACCTCATCACGAAATTTCCTAATTGGGTATTGTCTGCAGCGATACACTAATTCAACTAAGCTAGTCTTAGTTTCTTGAACTTTCTGAAATACGGAAAATCCTGAACATCCAGAACTAGTCCGAAAAAGGGACTTTGGTTGAGACGTCAACCCGATCTTGAAATCAATAAGCATAGAGGACGTACTCTATACAAAATTGATCTTGACCATAAGAAAACAGTCTTCTAGAATATCTAGAACTTCCAGAAAACCCTTCCAGAACTACGTAACAGTTACCTTAAAAAGCAACCCTCTTACAACTTAGTAGCAGCAGTTTATAATCCAACTCCGCTTCAAGATGCTTCCTCACCCCGCTACAAACCCTTCTGCGAATTCCTGCAAGTTGATATAAAGCCCAACCTCTGAACTGGAATTTATCCTGAACCATCTGACAATCTGGAGAGAATTGAACCTGACGTACAAGGACAATTTGACCTCCACACCTGCAACAAGTGGGACAAACTTCATTCAAAGAAAGAAGTACTCTAATTAAACCAGCAAATAGGTGAAACCCTATTCACCAAACTCCTTGCACTACATCCAGCAAGTCAAGATGAAGAAAGTCTTATAGAAGCCTTCTTTACTCTTCTCAACAAGAGTTTTATCAGCTCCACAAACCCAAGCGACCTAGGACAACCAGCAGCAGTCTTTCTAGCCTTAGTTTCTCACAAAGCCCAAGTCTCTATAGCCAAGTGGCTCAACTCTATCAACTTTCACTGCACCAGGACCAAGACCACATTATACTACCAATTTCAGAACAGCAAGGCCCGCCATATTCTTAAGGAAGAAGCAAGAGAAGCCCTTCACCAACTACCTGACCCCAAACCTGAAGCAGGCTCTGCTACAGCCCTACCTGAATCTGAAACCAATACTGAACCGGAACTTGACTTTGAATTAAGTCCATCTGAAATCAGATATACAACTAATTCCATCTACTTTGATGCCGAGCAGACCCAAGTACACAGGGACCAAACCGAAGAAGAGGAGGAGTATCTCAGTGAATTCGATCCCGGATACACCACCAAAGGAGACATACCTCCATCAGGACAGAACACACCTACACAGCAACAGACAGCTATCTATCAAGCCCTTACTCCAGACCCACAACTACTACTCCAGCAACTTACACAGACCCAAAGAACCCTATCACACTCTGCACCAGTATCTCAAGTAGTACCAGTAACACCACTACCAGCAGTCCAACTGCCTCCAGTAAACAACATGGCAAACCAACAGATTCTAGACCTCACAGCCCAGGTAGCTATAATGGCAGCAACCATTACTGCCTTAGCTGAACAGACCCGACCTACAAAAAATCTGAGTCTACCTACCTTCAATGGTACTGCACAAGAAGTCCAAAGCTTCATTAGTGTAGTTGACACCAACTTCGAAGCCAATCAATGGACCAATGAACGAGTCGTTGACCATGTTCTGACAAACAATCAAGACCACACTCTGGAACAACTCTTTGCTACCACTATAGCCTATGTCCGCTGAGTTGTTACATTCTTCCGAGGATCTGCTGAAGAATGGTGGTGAATCCTTCCTGAAAAGCCCCTCACATGGGACACCTGACCTGCAGTAGTTGCTCAGAATGCAGCAAACAATGCCCCAGGATATGGAGCCCATCCTGCAGCCCCTGAACTTAAACAACTCATGATTGCTCAATATTACAGCAAAACCATGATCGCTGAATCCCGAGTAAAACTCTGCAACCTCAAATTCGATGTACATGGCAAGGAGGAATTCGAAACCTTCTGTACAAAACTCGAGTCACTCCTGAACACTGTTGGCCTAGGATATATTGCCAATGACGAAGCACGAAATGGTACAAGAGCAGATCATTTATTCGATGCCCTGCCTGAATGGCTTACTAGAAAAATCTGAAAACAAGGATGCCCAGTTGGTTGTGACCACCAACAATGGTGCCTGGCAAGAATCAAGACCATGATCAAGCGAATCTTAACAGCTGGACCAATTCTGTCCTGAAGACAATTCAATAATAAGGAAAAGACTTGGACCAAGAAAGAAGAACCCAAGCATGAAGCATCCCAAGCTCTCTCAACATCCACCTTATGGACACCCAGAAATCATGAACCCACCCAGCCAAGTACCTTCAAGAAACTCACTGAAGGTGAAAGGAATGAACTTAGAAGAAGTGGAGCATGCTTTTATTGCCAAAAGACAGGACACATGGCCAGTGTCTGCTCTAACCAAAAACCCTGAACAGCAACATGAGCAACTGTTACCACTCTGCACCACCTCAACAATCTGACCACCAGAATACTAGACTTTGTCAAGTTAAGACAAACTGCTAAGGCCCCAACCAAAAGAAGTCAAAAAGCAGCTAGATATGACCTGTATGCAGCCAAAGAAGCTACAGTCTCTAACTGAGAAGTCAAGCAAGTCTACACAGGAATCAGTATCCAAATTCCAGAAGGACATGTTGGAAGAATATGCTGTCGCAGCAGCCTAGCATTGAAAGGACTCTCAGTAGAAGGAGGAGTCATTGACGAAGATTATACAGGCGAAATTATTGTCCTCATCCGAAACCACAGTTGGACACCCTTCAAGATTCCCATTGAATTCTGTATCACCCAGATCCTATTTGAAAAAATCGAGTCAAACCTGATAGTCAAGGAAGTTCCTGAACTACTGCCCACTATCCGAGGATCCAAAGGATTCGGTTTATCAAACAAGACCCCAGTCTAATCTACTGCGAACAAAGAAGAACAATTCTACAAGAAAATCGAAGATGGATATGTACCAAGTGGTCAATGCCCCCATAGCATTGGAATGTACTCTTCCCGAATGATTGATGATTGCTTCTCTTGTGTCAACGAACTGGCTCAAAGAAGAACCAACAGAAGGAAAGCTCCTATAACCGAAATCACTACCATTAGATCAGACAAACTGCTTACACTTAAAGCCTTTGTCAATCGAGCACCTGTCAAGATCATAATAGACAGTGGTGCCTCAGACAACTTCATCAATAAAGAAACAGCCAATAGACTCAAGGTCTTTACCTCTCCGGTACAACAAACTCAAGCAGTTACCACAACTGATGGAATCTCACATGTCATTAGCAAGGAAGTTCGCAATCTACCCTTCCGAATTGGTGACTATCAAGTACATGTTACCCTCCAGATCGTACCACTCCCTGACAACGAAATCATCCTTGGAACTCCATGGTTAAAACAAGAGAACCCTATGATCGATTGGGTAAACCATTCTCTGACCATCAAGAAAGGACGCCACAACTTCAAACTGCAAGGCGAAAAGGACACACTCAACTCTAGTGACCCTGGACCAAAGATCACCCACATCAACAAGCTACAACTCAAGAAATTAGCCAAGAAATGCCCTCTCTTTGCTATCTCCATCTGTCCACCCAAAGGAGAACCCGAGAACTCTGAAGAAGACTTTTCCAAAGTTGACAGCCATGTCAGACCACTACTCCAGAAATTCTGAGACATATTCCCAAAGAAACTCCCAAAAGGCCTACCTCCCAAATGAGCAGTGGACCATATCATCAAGACTATTCCTGATGCCAAGCCAGCCTTCAAGTCAATCTACCACATGTCTCCAAGAGAAATCGATGTACTCAAGAAAGAAATTGACGAACTCCTAGAACAAGGATTCATCAGACCCAGTATATCACCTTACAGTGCACCAGTCCTCTTTGTTGTAAAGAAAGGAGGAGACCTGCGAATGTGCATTGATTACCGTAACCTCAATGAACAGACTATCAAGAACTGTTGCCCACTACCAAGAATCGATGAAATATTCGATAGGCTTACGAACCCACAATTCATGAGCTCTTTTGATCTGTGAAATGGTTATTGGCAAATTGCCATGAAAGAAGAAGACATCTACAAGACAGCCTTCTGAACCCGCTATGGACATTTCGAATTCCTAGTTATGCCCTTTGGCTTAACTAATGCTCCTGCAATCTTCCAGACACTGATGAACACCATTCTATACCTATACCTGGACAAATTTGTTATTGTTTACATTGACGACATCCTAGTCTTCAGCAAAACCCTGGAGGAACATCTCGAACACCTTGAACTAGTACTACTGAAACTCTGAGAAAACAGACTCTTTGTAAAACTCAGCAAGTGCGAATTCCTCCTGAAGAAAATCCAATTCCTTGGACACATTGTCACACCAAATGGAATCAAAGTGGACTCCAGCAAAATCTCCATGATCAAGGATTGGCCCAGACCCAAGAAGCTGAAAGATCTCTAGTCATTCCTGGGATTAGCAAACTATTATAGATGATTTGTTGCCAACTTCGCCAAAATCGCCACTGCTCTTACTCAAATGACCAAGCACAGCAAGAAAGAAGAACAACTCTGGACCATGAAACAAGAGAAAGACTTCAACAATCTTGCAAATTGGGGACCCGAACAAGATACAGCCTTTCAAGCATTGAAAGATGCATTGATAACCACTCCAGTACTTCAAGTGGCAAACCCTGCTCTACCATATGAAGTTACCACTGATGCCTCTGACCTAGTTCTTGGAGCAGTACTCATGCAAGAAGGACACCCTGTGGCCTATCACTCCTGCAAGTTCAATGATGCTGAAATCAACTATGCAACTCACGAGAAGGAAATGTTAGCCATCGTAGATACTCTGATCAAATGGCGACCATACCTAGAAGGAGCACACTTCACTGTATTGACTGACCACAAGTCATTAGTCAACATCAAGACCCAGGCTACCCTTTCTCGAAAGCAAGCCAGATGGATGAAAGTCCTCACCAACTTTGACTACAAAATCCAGTACCGCCCTGGCAAGGAAAATATTGTTGCCGATGCAATCTCCAGACCACCCATTGAAGAAGTTATCCAAACTCTCACCTGGGTTACAAACTCCATCATGGAATAAATTATTGCAGCATGTGCTGATGATAAAGAAGCTCAAGCACTCTGAGAAATCCTGAACAGTGATAATGTTGACAAGCATATCTGATACAATCAATACCAACTCAAGAACAATGCTATCTACTACAAGGACAGACTGTATATTCCAAACAACCAAGACCTCCGAAGGACTATCCTATTTGAATGTCATGATACCCCTACAGCTGGACATTTAGGATTTGATAAATACTATGAAGTTATCTCCCGAAACTTCTATTGGCCCTGCATGGCAGATCAGCTAAAGACCTACATCACTTCCTGTGATGCCTGCCAACGGAACAAGTCTTCAACACTAGCAAAACCTGGCCTACTCCACCCTATCCCAGTATCATCTGCTAATTGGGAACAAATCTCTATGGACTTCATTGTACAACTACCCCGAACCAAGAACGGAAAAGATGCAATTGTTGTCTTTGTGGACTATCTCAGCAAACAAGCTCACTTTGTACCAACCACCACCACTGCAATAGCACCAGACATAGCCACACTCTTGTTTGACAATATCTTCCACTATCATGGTCTTCCTAAGATCATTGTTAGTGACCAAGATCCGAAATTCACCAGCTATTTTTGGAAAGCCCTCCATGCGCACCTTGGAACAAAACTTGCACTATTTACAGCCTTTCACCCTGAAACTGATGGCCAAACTGAAAGAATGAACCGAACTCTGGAACAAATGCTAAGGAACTATATTTCCTATAGACAAGATGATTGGCATGAATACCTCACTGCGGTCGAGTTTGCCTATAACAATAGCAAGCAAGCCTCTCTTGGAATGACTCCATTCTTCGCCAACACTGGACAAAACCCAAACACTCCTCTGACACTCATCCAAACCACTGAAGAACCCTCCACAGTTGAAGCTGTTGAAGAATTCTTACTCCAAATGCGTAATCTAAGCCAGATTGCAATTGAGAATTTATCACGAGCTCAAGAACAACAGTCACAGTATATTAACCAACATCGCCAAGAAGAAACCTTCAATATTGGAGAAAAAGTTCTATTAGACATCTGAGGATACCGAGTTGACAACCTCAAGCACAGACCATCTACAAAGCTGAACAGCAAGTTCATTAGACCATTTGAAGTTATTTCACAAGTCTCTCCGACCTCCTACAAATTGGCACTACTAGACACCATTAAGATTCACCCAGTCTTTAATGTCCAATGTCTCAAGCAATACAATGACAATGATGATGAACTATTCCCAAACCAAACTATGGAACCACCTGCACCTGTCATTATTAATGACCAGGAAGAATACGAAGTTGAACAAATCCTCAACAAATATGGCCACAAGAACCACCCTGAGTATCTCATTAAATGGAAAGGTTATCTGATCCATGATGCAACCTGGGAACCCAAGACCAATCTCCAGAATGCTACCGACTTAGTTCAGGAATATGATTCTTGAACAACTGAAATCTGAATACTCCTGCACCTATTAGTTATACTATATATTATACCCTCCTGAACATTATAATTATCACAAACCTAATCAAGAACTCAGTAAGACAGCACAAAAATACCGACCCTCTGGAAAAATAGCAAAACTGAAAGCAAGCCTATTCTCCCTGTACCACTGGTGGGAAACAAGGTGTAGATATTTAAGAAGATTCCTTAGAGGAAATTCTCCAGCAGTGAATGACATTAGAATCACTTCCGGCGCACGGCATTGAACACATGACCCTTTAACGTATGAATCCAATGCATTAGACAACTGTACTATGAGCATGCCACTTTCTGAAAAAATGGACTTTATCGGACTTTTGACCTCCCAAAACGGTGTAACAATACTAGAACAAAATTAGAAGGCCCCGATGAGGACATCGAAAGCTAAGAAGGGGAGAGTTGTAAGCACACAACCTCCAAGCCACAGAAATCACATGTCACCCTCTTGATAAGTCACTGAAATCACATGTGACCTCTAAATAAATCTGGAAATCAGCTGCATGATCACAAAGCTGAGTCAAACAGAAGTCACAGTGCACAAAGCTGAGTCAAGATGAAGTCACAGAACACAAGATTCACACAAACAGAATCTTACCAATCAAGAACAAATGCATATATACCGAGCTCCGAGATGCGTCAAAACAGAGAACCAAAACAAACAACAACTACAACTTCCAAACATACAAACATGACCACTGAGATCTACAACTGCATCCGTGCTGACATTTGGAATGCCATTGTCAACCTAGCCACACCCCCTCTGCCCCTCATGAATATACATAGCCTAGCACCCCTTTACTTCATGGAAGCCCGATGGAATGCCCTGAACATGCTTAACAAGACCCACCGAATCAGACAAATCTCAAGCTACTACCAGATCGGCCACCTCCTAGAAGATATGGTTGAACACCACCATGATACAGACATTACCCAGATGTCTCAACACCAGAAACTCATTGCCCGCAAACACTGAGAACTCTTCTATGAGTACAGCACCTTTATTCCCCACCTCTGAGTTACTACCAGCGAAATGGTTGCTACCCTGTCCTATGGCCAAATCAATGATATGATACAAGAACTCAACCACAAGTATCTTGAATACGTTCAGACCACCGATAGAACCTTCCCACACCCCGACGACCACATCCTGCAAATGCCCCAAGTTGGATATGCCATGAAGGACATCTACGATATAATCAACTTCAACAAAGATGAAGCAGAAGACAATGATCCTTCTGATGCCGACATGACCTCCAGCCAAGGATCCCTGCCAACCCTGATCACACCGCCAACCTTGCTGATGAGCTTACAACAGTTCATAATGACATACAAGACTTATTGGGACAATGACCACTGGCACGAATACCAATCTGCATTTACCCCTAATTACTTCAACTACAATAAAGAGACCGGAGAATACAATCTATACCTTCAGACAACCCTCAAGATTGAACCAACAACTCCACCACCTGAGTACGAGCAACATGAACCACAGCTGCCAGCTTACTACAACCTTGCAACTCATAGTGCTATAACTTATAGAAGGTACGCAGACAGTGAATCCGATGAAAGTGAAAACAATGCACCCCTCCTTTGGCCACCAACACCTTATCCAGTATATGAGACAGACAATGCTATCCTGTGGGACGGAGATGAAGTTCCAATGTATTATTACCTCAGCCAACAAGGAGAAGTAATCTGCAAACCACTCTTTCTAGATGACTACTTCTTCAGAGATGATGTCATCGATGGTGATGTCATCAAAGACTATCCAGACAGTGCCTAAACCCATAAATAGCCTAGCAGTCATAGTATAGTTAGATTAGCCTTGTACGACGTGACTGTGAACTGACTCAGCAGTCAGACGATCTCTTGATATATCAGATCACTCTTGTACTATGTGACTGCATTCCGACTCAGCAAGGCACTTAGTGCTACCTCCATATCTAACATAGTTCAGATAGCCCCTCACTAGTATAAATACCCCCTCCCCCAGACCTCAGAATCTCAGACCTGAACAATCCGAACACAACTCCTGAGCACTTCCCCACAATACCCCTCACATAACTACTCCTAGTATAGCAATATCATGAATAGCGAATAAACCTATTTAATAACCCACAAACCACTCTTAAGTAAATCCGCTCCCCATTAGGTCCTACTCCTAACCTCATCACGAAATTTCCTAATTGGGTATTGTCTGCAGCGATACGCCAATTCAACTAAGCTGGTCTTAGTTTCTTGAACTTCCTGAAATACAGAAAATCCTGAACATCTAGAACTAGTCTGAAAAAGGAACTTTGGTTGAGATGTCAACCTGATCTTGAAATCAATAAGCATAGAGGACATACTCCATATGAAATTGATCTTGACCACAAGAAAACAGTCTTTCAGAATATCTAGAACTTCCAGAAAACCCTTCCAGAACTACGTAATGGTTACCTTAAAAAGCAACCCTCTTACAGGATCAGAGAGTGGAGACACTTATTTTCAGCTAGACAGAACCAGTGGCAGTAGAAGCAAATATGCATTTAGTATCCAGAGTAATAATCTTGGAGTACTTCCCAAGCTCCTCAACTATAACTTTGCAGATAGTAGTAGCAATTCTCTCTTAAAGAGATGAGGATGTGCATACTCCTTTCTCCACTACCTTACCAGTCACAAGGTTTGGTAGGCAACCTTCTGAGTCTCCTTTCCCCTATTATTACCCCCTCTACCTCGGGTTGGTTTGCTGTGCCTGCATGGGCATAGTGGAGAAGGGCAATGGTGATGAGTTGCCCCTTTATTGGTGTCTGATCAGTGTCTTCTCCACTTTTTCATAGTTTCTGGTGCCTTTGGCTGCATCTGGAGTGTATCCATTTTGGTGTGGCATCTTCTTCCTTTTGCCATTGCCAATAAGGTGATGTCTCAGTGTGTCTCGGGCTACATAGGGAGTCAGCTGATCTTAGGTGTTAAGTGCTTGGTGTAGATTACCTGCAGGTCCTCGGTGCCTGTAGTGGGGCCCTCTGGCTTTGGCGAGCTTCCCAGTGAGCATGGTTCTGGCATAGGTGACTGCTTTTTGGATGTTGTCGGGATGGGAGGAGAGATGGCCATCACAGATAGAAGGAAGGGTGATAACAGTGAACCAGTAGGGTGCCAGGCTAGGGGCAGTTGTCAGGGCTGGGGCAGGTACTGCTTTGGTGGGGCCTTTTGATTGGTGCAGTACAGTTAGGTGGTAGGTGTCACTCTCAACTTTTTTTGGTGATTCATGGGGTTGGGCCCCAGTCATCTGGGGGGGTCAGGGGGCCTGAGGCTATCCATTTCAGACGTCTTGGCTGCACTCAACTGGAACTGGGAGCTGACATGGCAATATGATTGAGGCCTGCAGGCTTGAGTAGTGGGGTATTGGGGGTCTCCTCCCACCTCATGTATAAGTTCTTTACTCACCTCAACTGAGAGAACCAGGCCCTGCCCACTGTATTGTGCTTTAATGAGGGTTTTTCTTTGCCTATCATTCTCTTTGTGGTGGCAGGGGCTATTCTATTTAGCTCAGGCGTGGCCTTATATATACATTGGGTTCTTGGGCATACACTTTCAGTCATTGGCATATGGCTGGATTTCTCCTGGTGGTAGGGAGAGCATGGTGTGCAGAATGAGGTATGGGCCAACATAGGCCCTGCTGCGCCTGGCATGGTCGAGCTGCTGGACAATAGCTAGCCTAGGTTAATGGTGGGACAGTGCTTGATGGGTGGTGGGGGAGGGTTTTGGCCTATATAGTCTAGGTTCTCTTCCAATAAAAATCTGTGGGACATGAGTCTATTAAAAAA
>RBNI01000084.1:0-43995 GCA_003990745.1 Jimgerdemannia flammicorona | reverse complement strand
AAAAAAAAATATTAAAGTGTGAGGGTATAGGGGGAGGTACCCCTAGGGAGATTGGGTAGTGGGATGGGGTTCTGTACTTATAGTTAATAAAATGGTAATAAATGGTAAAATCTAAGAGACTATAAAAAAAAAAAAAAAAAAAAAAAGAGACAATTGTTCCAATGACATCCCCTCTCCTAACACCATTGTCTCACATTTGTGTCAGTTGAGTTTAGCCCCAGAGTGTGCCTCATACCACTTCACTGTTTTCTGGAGTTCCTCAACATCAGCAACTGAGTCCAGGCCAATTACCATATCATCTGCAAAGACCTCAACTTTCTATACAATTCCAAATATAGTAAGCCCTACCACCTTCTACTGAATCCTATCCATCAAGGGCTCTAAGGGTAAAGCATACAAAATAGAAGATAGTGAGTCTCCTGGAGAACACTCCTATCTAGAGAAAATGCTACTCCATGATGCCTATTGTACATGAGTACTACTCTACTCTCTTCTAGTAGGTTATCCATTACCACTTGGAATGGTTGAGGAACACCAATCCTATTCAGTACCTTTGCCAACCAGACCCACCAAACACAATTATATGCCTTCTTCTGATCCAAGAAGACCAATCTCCTATCTAGTCCACAGGTCTATATCTCTTCAATGAAACTATATACTCAAGGTGTGCTATCCCTAATGAGCTGGCCCTCTACAAAACCTCTCTGCTCCTCACCCAAGACTTGCTGGGCCACCTTCTGCAGTCTTGCCACTATCATCTTAGTAACCAACTTTCTGTCTATATTCAGAAGCATGATAGACCACCAGTTCTTCCAGTTCTCTCTCCTGCCTTTATCCTTACAAAGCAATACCACCAGCTCCAAATCTTACTCACCCACCCACCTCTCTGACTGTATTACCAAGTTACACATCACCATCATCTCTTCCAGCATACCAGAGACTCCCAGAATCTTCTTCCAAAAGTCCCAGAACAGATCCTTCTCTCCTGGTGCTGTGCTTAGCATAGGTACAGCAAGAATCTGATAAATCTCCTCCTCCTGTACTGGCCCCACCAAGCTGCCCAACCCATCTACCTACAGTGGGTGCCAATTCTCCAAAGCATGTTCAATGGTAGTAGCATCAGCCCCACCCTCCTTCTCACTCTACAAACTACTCCACCTCTCCTTTAGCAAACCTAGGATGTTCTGTAGACCATGTATCAGCAGCCCATCCATATTCATCTCTGCCTCACTTACCTCACCTGAAGGATCCTTGACAGATACTTAGAGGGCCTCTCCCCCTCCTCCAGCCCCTATCAGCATAGTTGTATAGCCAAGCTCTGCACCTACAGCTCCTCCTTCTCTCTCAGCACCTGTTATAACTTAGCAATCTCCAGCTTCACCCACATCAACCTCCAGTCCTCTACCCCCTCCAGGGCCAAGAGACCTACCCAATTTTCCAAAAGCCTGGTCAGTCTAGCAGAAGTCCAAGATACTTTCTTCCTCCACTATCTACCAGTCACCTTGTCAGCTTCTCTCCAATGAACCCTTCCAGCTGCCTTCAATCTTCTTTATTAAACACTAACTGGAGCACCCTCTCATACCCAACCCTCTACTCTCTGCCTAATGTCCTCAGTCCACTCATCCCACAATGCCTTCTCAGCCAATAAAGAGGAATTAAGGCACTAATGTTCAGACCCCCCAAAATGACCCTGTCCCAACAGCCCCCAATAATCAGACCACAGACACTACTCAGCCTTCAGTGACTTTCAAACATCCATGCTCCAGTAGTCCACTGTTAGCACCCAATCAATCCTTGTCTCTAGGCCATTTGCCCAGTATGTATATATCCTTCTATCTCCCCAGTATCTTCTTCTAGTATCTACCAGTGAGCCCAGCCTTTCTATGTCCTCTCATGCCTCAGGCCTCCACTCCTACCCTCAGCCCCCCACCCTCCATCAGTCCTATCCACTAGTACCTCTCAGACTATATTAAAGTCTTCTCCAAGAATATTCACTCCAGTCTCTTCGAGTACTCCACTCTCCTGGAGTCTCTTCACCCATTCTACTCACTCACTATACATAGCAGAACAGTAACAGGAATTCACCATAACTGATTCCCAACCTGGTTGACTCCACTCTCCCCAAACCAGCTAGTCTCCTCAGCTCCTTACATTCTGTATCTTCCCTTTGCCTTACCAAATCAGAATCCCAACCTTGCCCTTTCAGACCACCTCACCTCTCCATTCCTTCATCCAATCCAGTCTATTCAAGTTATCCTCACATCTGACATTCTGCAAAAGAAAAATATCAGCTTCCAATCCCTTCAGTCAAGAAAAAATATTCAATCATTATACTGATCTCTGAAGCCCATTTATATTTAAAGAAAAAATATTAGTTGTACTATTTATAGAAGATAATATTAAAAGATATATGTATTCTCTATAGCTCCACATTTATCTCCTCCTGTACCAAGTCCAAATTGTGCTCAATAGTCACCTCATTCTCTTCAGCCCTCTTAGCCTCCAATCCTATCAGTAGTACCACTAGCTCCCCATTCTCCTACTTCTCAAAGTCCTTATGATAATCCAAGCAAGCCTTCTGCCAGAGCTGCAATCCATGTCTCTCTGCCCACCAGAGGGTGGCCCACTCTCTAGCAACAACTGTCAACTCTGCCTCCCTTGCCTTATTGATCTCATATCCTTCTTTTTCTAAGAAAACTGCAAATACCTCCACCTTCAGAGCCTCCACCACTCTATCACTATGTAGGATATATATCTATTGATCATTACTAAGCACTCTTAGGTCCACTTCACCCAACTCCTCAGTTACTAAGTTGTTCATCATTCTATATAGTTTCCCACCTCTTTTCCTCTTAGAGTCAAAGGTCTCTCCTCTACCAGTATTGAAGTATTAGCCCCAACACTTGCAGTCTCATCCCTTTTTTTTTTTATAGTCACTTGGACTTTGCCATTTATTATCAGTCTATAGATATAGTTACAGTACCTCCTCCTACTACCCAATCCTCCTAGAGGAGCTCTCCTCTATCTCTTCATACTTGAAAGATACCTTATCACTTACTACTCCTACTCTTTCCCCACTCTGCCTACAGATTTTCTCTACCAAACTATGCTGCTAACTACTCTGCAGGTCCCAACCAAGCCACCAGCTCATCAAGATGTCCTCTATCAGCCCTTCTCATCTCAGTAATCACACCCTTAATTCTAGATACCTCCTATTCTCAAAAACAAATAACCAGTGACCTGCTAACCCCATCTATATAACCATAACTCAATCTAAGGTAAGCCACTCCATCTCAACTTCCTCCACCAATCTATTCTACAAGTCCTCCCATCAGCCCCTCACATCCACTTCTCTATGTACTATACTCAATTGATGCCTAACTACTAACTAGAAGTTATTAAGTATCTTATACTCTCCTAGCCAATGTTTAGGTATCTGTACAAAACCCTCTTCCTGCCCTACATTATAGTACTCCTTACAGTCAAAAGTTCCCCCCTCTACTAGATAGTCTGAGTGAAAGTTAAGTATGACATTCCTTTATAACATATATCATCAGACCACTCAGTACTTTAGTGGTAACTACTGTCTAACCTCAGCACTCCAGGCCCAAACCCTATTCTAGTCCTACTTCTCCCCAATACCCATCTTTTGCTATCTGCCAGACCACAAATCCTGTTCTAACCCTCTTTGATACTCAACCCCATCACTAATATTAAAGTTAAGTAATGCAGTACTCCCTAATAGCACATAGTCCTATCTCTATATTGCAGGATTCCAAGACATCTCCCCTTCATCCCTCTACTAGTGAATTTTAATATAGTATGCTCCATCTACAACTCCCCACCAGAATTTCCTATACCACATATGACTATTATTCTGAAGTCTGATCAAGGACAATAGATTACCTATAGAGCCTCTTGGTGAGGATCTTATCTCCCAGACCTACTTCATCAGGAGAACCCAGCTACTATCTTCCAGCTCTACTGCTCTCTTCAGCTACTATACTCTCAAGCAGTACAGCCTCTTCAGAATGTCAACCAGTCCCAGACCTCCTCTAGCAACTGACAAAGATAAGATTTTCCAGCTAATCTAACTCCTCCTCCCAGCCTAGATCTAATTCTTGGCCAGTTTCAACAATCTCTTTACTGCCTAGGCTGGGAAGTCTAAATGATAAGTCAAATATCATAGCTTTGATAGCTAGTAAATATTTAAAATAGAAACATGCCCTGCAAGAGACAAATGGCAGCCACTCCAACTTTGCAGAGCCTTCTCCCAGATTGCAACTCACTGCTCCCACCAAGCTCTTGATAAGACTGATCTATATACTGAGAGATAAATACTTAGGTATCTCACTATCTCTCCAGTAGGGACAATTATTCTAATGATGTCTCCTCCCATCAGACCATTACCTAACACCATTGTCTCACACTTGTGCTAATTAAGTTTAGCCCCAGAATGTACCTCATACTACTCTACTATTGCTTTGAGTTCTTCTATATTAGTAATTGATCCCAGGCCAACCACTATATTATCTGCAAAGGCTCCAACCTTTCATCCAATGCCCAATACTGAGAGCTCTATGATCTTCTGCTAAATCTTATCCATCAATAACTCCAATAAGAGTGCATATAAAATGGGAGATAATGGGTCCCCTTGGAGAAACCCCTTACCTAGAGAAAAAGTTCCCCCTTGGTACCCATTATATATGAGCACTGCTTTACTCTCTTCCAGAAGACTGATCATTACCACTTAGAACTACTAAGAGACACTAATTCTATCTAGTATCTTTGTCAACCAGACCTGCTAAATATGGTCATATGCCTTCTCTTGATTCAGAAAAACCAGATGCTCATCTAGTCCACAGACTTGTGCCCTTTCAATAATGTCATGCATCCAAGCTATACTATCTCTAATAAGTCAGCTGCCTACAAAGCCCTACTACTCCTCTCTCAATACCTGCTGGGCCACCTTCTGCAACCTTATCACCACCAACTTAGTAACCAACTTTCTGTCTATATTCAGTAGTATGATTGGCTGCCAGTTCCTCTAGTTCTCTCTTCTGCCTTTATCCTTATAGAGCAGTGCTACCAGCCCCAGATCCTGCTTGTCTACCCATCTCTCTGACTATAGCACTAAGTCATACATTACCATCAGCTCTTCTAGTACACCAGAAATTCCCACCATTTTCTTCCAAAAGTCTCAGAGCAAGCCATCCTCCCCTGGTACCATGCTCAGCATAGTTATAGCAAGAACCTAACAAATCTCCTCCTCCTGTACCAGCAACACCAGGCTGCCCAGTCCTTCCACCTATGGTGGGTGCTAATTCTCCAAAGCATGGTCAATGGTAGCATCATTAGCCTCCCCCTCCTCCTTACTCCATAGATCACTCCACCTCTCCTTTAACAATCTGAGAATGTCTTGTATACCATATACCAAATGACTATCAGTATCCAATACTCCCACCTCTACTGAACTTTTCTTGTCTAAAGGGCCCTCATGAGGAACTTAGAGAACCTCTCCCCTTCCTCCAGTCCTTGCCAATGCAATCATACCACCAGACTCTGTACCTGTGCCTTCTTCTCCTCTCTTACCACTAGTTATAGCTTCTCAACCTCCTTCTATACTCACAACAATCTCTAGCTCTCCTCCCTCTCCAGGGCCAATAGCCCAGCCCCCTTCTTTAGAAGTCAAGCCAGTCTAGTAGAAGCCCACACCACTCATCTCCTCCTCTGTCTGCCAACTATCTTGCCAGTCTCTCCCCAATAGACCCTAGTAGCCTCCTTCAGCTGTATCTACCTAATATCCATAGAGACTCCCTCTTGTACCCACTCCTTCACTCTTTGCTGAATATCCATAGCTCACTTATCCCACAGTCTCTTATCACTCAATAAAGAGAAATTGAGGCACCAATGTCCAGGCCCATCCCCACTCTTTCCAAAATGTCTCTGTCTCAACAACTCCCAATAATCAGACTATAGATACTATTCAACCTCTAGTAATTTCCAGATATCCAAACCCCAGCAGTCTGCTATTAAAATCTAGTCAATCTTTATCTCCAGACCTCTGATCCAGTGCATGTAAACCCTCCTATCACTCCAAAATCCCCTGCCAGCATCCACCAGTACACTCAGCCTCTCCACTTCCTCTTATACCTCCAGACCTCCACACCTACCCTCAGCCCCCCACTCTCTATTAGTTTTATCCACTAATATATCCTAGACCATATTGAAGTCTCTGTCAAGCATATCTACTTCAGTCTCTATGAGGACTCCACTCTCCTGGAGACCCTTCATCCAGGCCACATACTCTCTCTATATAGCAGGATAGTAGCAAGACCCTACTGTAACTGGCTCTCAACCAGCTTGAATCTACTCTCCCCAAACTAGTTTGTCTCTCCAGCTCCTCACCTCTTGTATCTCTCCTTTGCCTCAGACCAGAATTCTCATCTTGTCTTTCCATATAGCCTCTCCTCTCCATTCCTTAGTCCATTCCAGTCTATTTAAGTCATTCTCACATCTGATATCCTGCAAAAGAAAGAGATCAGCCTCCAGTCTCTTCAACTAAGCAAAAATGTTTCAATACTGAAATAAACCCTGTAACCTATTCATATTGAGAAAAAAAATGTTAGTTGTATTGTTCATAAGAAATATTGTAAAATTGAAAATATATTCTCTACTGCTCTATAGACATCACCTCCTATACTAAGTCTAGGTTGTATTCCTCAGATACCTCCTCCTCTTTAGCCCTCTTAGCCTCCAATCTCTCCAGTAACTCAACTATTTCCCCATCCTCCTTTTTCTCAAAATTCTCATGATACTCTAGGCAGGCCTTCTGCCAGAGCTGCAAACTATGGCACTTTTCCCAGCAGTAGGTGGCCTACTCACCAGCAACAACTACCAGCTCAGTCTCTCTCTCTTTGTCTATCTCATACCCTTCCTTCTTCAGAAAAACTACCAGTATCTCTGCCCTTAATGCCTCCACCACTCTATCACTATATAGGATTCTTACCCAATACTCATCACTCATCACTCTCAGGTCTACTTCTCTCAGTTCCTCAGCTGTAAGGTTATTCATCATCTGGTACATCTATAGTAGATTCCCTACTTTCTTCCCCCTAGAGATCACAGGTCACCCTTTACTCAGCATTGAGATATCCTTCCCCACACTTGCAACCTCCTCTAGGACATCCATTAGTTCCTCCTCACCAACTGCTACCACTTGTCCTCCTTTCACCATCTCAGGAACTCCAAAGTGCACCTACTGGGCACCATTCATGGGTACATCCTCTGCTACTTGGCCCCTCATAGCTAGTCCTTACCTAATAAGAGGAGTAGGAGTAGGAGACTACTCCCAGACTTTGAACATACCATTCTCATATGGGTTCTTACTCAGTGCCTTCCTGACCTCCTCCAGATCCACCTCTATCTTCTCTCCTTGCCCACCAGCTCAGACACTTGCTATAGCTCTCCCAGTATCCTCACTAATATTAGCAGCTCTTGTCTTCTTTACCTCCAGACTCACCAGCAGCTCCCTCTGCCTTCTGTGACTCTGGAACCTCTCTCACAGCCCCTTGTCAATATGGACTTGCCTTCTATCAATAATCTCCAAATGCATTAACTCCATATATATCTTCCAGGCCTTTATCCTCTGCTCTACTATACTACTCAGCTCCTCCAACACCTCCAACAGGTCCTCTTTCTCCTCCTCACTTCTCTTTACCCTCATCATCTTATACACAAAGGCTCCCCACATTATCACTGAAGACCAATCACTTGCCTTACTAGTAGTCTCTCTCTCTGCCAGTCAAATATGGACATCAACATTCTCTGTCTGGAAGGTAGTCCCTTCCCAGACCCTAAACTCTATATTGACTACTTCTCTGTACTCAGTTATGATCTCCTCAATTCTCCTCCTTATCTCCATAGTAGTCACCATAGATACTCTCTTCACCAGGAACTGCACCACTCTAAGATCTCATCTCAAGCATCATACTATTAGAACATACATCTCTCTAATCATCAACCCAGTCTTCAGCACCTCCTCTAGTAGCCCTGCCTCCTCAAAGCCCACTTTTACCCCTTCTAGACCCTATAGACACTACACCTTCCACCTGCTTCACAATCAGCCCAGGATCATTTTTACCATTACCACTAAGCTACTAAAGCACAGAGTGACTGCAAATTCTGAGATTGACTTCTTGAGTAATAGTGCCACCACTAGTTCCATTATACCATCAGCCAGGTCACTAGGCCTTATACCTTTCCTACTACTTGGTCTATCATCAGCAGTCCTATCTAGATTTTTTTCCTGATTATCTGTCATACTCTCATCAGCAGTCACTCTCTCAGCTGCTACACCATTAGCTCTACTACTCTGGTCTCCCAGAAGGACTCTCCCTTGAGGCTGTTGTCTTACAGACTTCAGTATCTTCTTGCCTCTTCTCAGCCAACTCTCTAGTCTAGCTCTTTGCTGACCTTCCTTCATCTTGTCCACAAAGCTCACCCTCTCAGTTTTCTGTCCACCAGCACTGCCTCCTCCTCTACCATATCCATCTGCCAGCAGGTCCCTCATACTTACCCCCAAGCTGGGGCTCCTCTCTACATACTACTAGTCAAATGTACCAGGGCTACTCTGCTCAGTACATACCTCAGAATGCTCATCAGTTACCATGATACTAGTAGCTTTTCTTCAAGAACTGTATTGTAAGTGTTGCCAAAAGGTTGTATAACCTGAATGTTACCAGAGAAAGCCAGGTAAGTCAGATCTTTATCTTAATAACTTAATAATATATAATTCAATTTCAATGTTCTTAGTATCTTTAGAAAGACCTTATTAAGAGCTTTCATATGACACTAAGATCATCAAAATTAAATGTAAATATTTAATTATCTAATTTGGAAATCAAATTCAAATTGATCCAGATGGGATTTGAATCCTATCTGAGTTGATCCAGATAGGATTTAAGTCTGATCTAGATTAGCTTATTTAGAGCATTACTACAGATAATAGCTAGTCTAAGTTTAATAAGAATATAGTGCTCAGGGGGTAGTAGAGGAGAGTTTTGGCCTATATAATTTAAGTTCTCTTCTAATAAAAATCTGCAAGACTTTGAGTCTATTTAAAAAAAAAAAAAAAAAAAAAAAGGTATTCTCAATCTTATAATTTGTCTTCATTGAGCTGGTATATTATATTTGAGGACTCAACTGAGAAGATTTTCTTTAAATCTATATAACTTTTTAGCTCATAAAAATCTAATAATCAAACTAAATATATTTGATATAATATTAATCTCTACTACTATAAGAGAATAAGTTATTACTAATATTTAGATAGAAAGAGAAGTAATTATCTCAAGACTTGCCAATTACTCAATATCAGAAGGATCTCAACCAGACACCCTCTCTCCAGTACTATTTGGGTTATATAATCTTTGAAAAGCATTTATAATATCATTCTTGGAGAAAAGAGACTAGTAATATGGCAACTGATAGACAACCTGAGATGTATACTGAGCAGGGTGGCCTGAGTGCATTTGACTGACAGCATGTGGGGAGGGGCTCTGACCTGGGGGGAAACATGAGGGGTCTGCTGGCAGGAGGATATAGAAGGAGAGAAAGCAGTGGTAGAGAACAGAGGTTAGAGAGAGTAAGCTTTACAGAGATAATGAAGGAGAAAAAGCAAGTATCTGGGCTGGAGGGCTGGCTAAGAAAAGGCAAGGAGATGGAGAAGATAGCAGTACAGAGGAGAGTAGTCCTTGGCAGTGGGGGTAGTGGTGCTAGAGATATAGTGGTTGGGGAAAATATGATGACTAATGGTAACAGAACTGCCAATCTGAAAAAAAATTCAGATGTGACTGCTGATAGTGGGGCTGAGAGAATGGGGCTTGGATGGCAGGGAAATTTGGTAGATAGTGTGACAGGCTTGGCAGTAGCCCCATTACTCAAGAAGTTGATCTCAGAGTTTATAGTTACTTTGTACTTCCAGGGTCTAGTGGTGACAGCAAAAATGATGCTAGAGCTAATTGCTAAGTAGGTGGCTGGGGCAGCATTGGTGAAGTTTCTAAAGAGTTTAAAGAGAGTAGAGGTGGATGTTGAGGAGACTGGGTCTCTGGAGGAGGTACTGAAGATGGGACTGACTATTAGAGAGGTGTGTATTCTGATGGCCCATTGTCTGAAATAGGACTCCAGGGTGATATAACTACTGGTGAAAGGAGTGCCTATGGTGATGGTAGCAGAGATAAGAAGAAGAGTTGAAGAGATTATGGCTGAGTATAGAGAGGTGGTGGATGTTGAATTTTGTGTCTGAGAAGAGACCTCATTCTGGACTGGGGATGTTGATGTCAGAATTTGGTTAGCAGAGAAGGAAGCTACTGAGAAGGTAAGGAACTGGCCTTCAGTAATGGTCTGGGGGGCAATCTTGTGCAAGGTGATGAGGATGAAGGAGAGTGAGGAGGAGAAAGAGGACTTATTGGAGGTACTGAAAGAGCTGAGAGATGTAGTGGAAGTGGGTGAAGACTTAAAAGACCTTTGTAGAGTTGATACATTTGGAGGTAGTAGATAGAAAGTGGATTTGAGTAGACAAGGGGCAGTGGGAGAGGGTTCAGAGATATAAGAGACAGAAGGAGCTGCTGGCTAAACTAGAGAGTAGACTACAGAAGGATATAGATGGAATTGAGGAAGCAGGGGGTATCAAAGTGAGTATCTGGGCCAGTAAGGGTGGAGGAGTTGGGGGGAAGAGGATGGGAGAGGACAGGGAGGTGACTGGTAATAACCTATATGCAGATGGTATGTTTGAGGTCTGGGAGGAGGACTGGGAGGTCTCACCTACTCCTACTCCTCTTATCAGATGAGGTCTGGCTTCTCGAAGTAGGGTGGCAGAGGATGTGTTCATGCAGGGGGCCCAGTAAGTACAATTTGGAGTTCTGGAGGTAGCAAAAGGGGGACAGGTGGTGGTGATTGGAGAGGAGGAACTGGTGGATGTCCTGGAGGTATAGAATGAGTCTGCAAGTGCAGGAGCTGACACCATAATGCTGGATGGAGAGAGGCCAGTGACTCTAGGGGGGAAAGAGATGGAGAACCTACTTTGGATATATAGGATGATGAATAACTTGGCAGCTAAAGAGTTGGGAGAGGTGGACCTTAGAGTAATGTATAATGAACATTGGACATAGATCCTGCAAGAAGATAGTGTAGTGGTGGCATTGAAGGCAGAAATTCTTGTGGTATACCTGGAGAAGGAAGGGTATGAGATAGATAAAGAGAGGGAGACAGAGCTGGCAGGTGTTGCTGGTGAGAGGGCCAACTACTACTGGACTAAGTATCATGAATTGCAGCTCTAGTAGGAGGTCTGCCTGGAGTGCCAGGAAGAGTTTGAGGAGAAGATAGATGGGGAGATAAATGAGCTGTTGGCTGGATTAGAGGCTAAGATGGCTGAAGAAGAGGAGAAGTCTGCAGAATACAATCTGGACTTGATGCAGGAAGTAAGGAGTATAGAGCAGTAGAGGATGGACTTGATAATATATAGTATTTTCTTATGAATAGTACAACTAACATTTTTTCTTTGAATGTGAATGAGTTATGGGGCTCTTTTCAATGTAGGAACATTTTTTCTTAGTTGAAGGAATTGGAGGCTGATCTTTTTCTTTTGCAGGATATCAGGTGTAAGAATGATTTGAATAGACTGGAATAGATAAAAAAATAGAGAGGTGAGGTAGTTTGGAAGAGTAAGGTTGGGATTTTGGTCCAGAGAGGTAGAGGGGAGATACATAATGTGAGAAGCTGGAGAGATAGATTGGTCTGGAGAGAGTGGATATATACAGGTTGGGAGCCAGTTACAGTGGGTTCTTGCTACTGCTCTGCTGTACAGAGTGAGCATATAGATTGAGTGAAGTGTCTTCAAGAGAGTGGGGCCCTTGCAGAGGCCAGGGTGGATATGCTTGGTGGGAACTTCAACATGGTTTGAGATGTGATGATAGATCAAACAGATGGAGGATAGGGAGCTGAGGGCAGAAGTGGAGGGCTGGTGATATGAAAGAATGTAGAAAGGTTGAGTACTCTAGCAGATGCTGACAGGGAGTTTTAGGATAATAGGAGAGTATACATACATTGGGCAGGGGGCTTGGAGATGAGAATTGACTGGATTTTGATAGCAAGCTGCTGGGGTTTGGATGTTTAGAAGTTGCTAAAGGTGGAGTGGTGTCTATAGTCAGATCATTAGAGGCTGCTAGGACAGGGACATTTTGGGGAGAGTGGGGATAGGTCTGGACATTGGTACCTCAATTTCTCTTTATTAGATAATAGGGTACTGTGGGATAAGTGAGCTAAGGACATTCAACAAAGAGTAATGGGCTGGAGACAGAAAGGTACTCCAGTTAGTGTCCAGTGGATGAGGATGAAAGAGATAGCCAGGGTCTACTAGAGTGAGGCTGACAAGGAGGCTGGGAAACAGAGGAGGTGAAGAGTGAGATGGGCTTCTGCTAGACTGGCTAGGCTATTGGAAGATTGGATAGGGCTAGTGACTCTGGAGGGGAGAGAGGATTGGAGATTAATGTGGGTGAAAATGGAGGTTGGGAACTATAATAGGTGTTGTGGGAAGAGGAGAAGGTAAGAGTGCAGAGTTTGGTAGTACAGCTTCATTGGTAAGATTTGGAGGAAGGAGAAAGGTCCTCAAAGTATCTCACAAGAGCCCTTTGGGCAAGAAGAGTGAAGTAGAGGTGGGAGGGGGTACTAGACTCTGATGGTATGCTGGTGTATAGTATATAAGATATTCTTGGATTATTAAAAGAGCAATAGAGTGGTTTATGGAGTAAGGAGAAGGATAGGGCTAGTACTGCTACTATTGACTGAGTATTAGAGGATTGTCACCCCCCTCTGACAGAAGAGTTGGGTGGCTTAATATTATCAGTTCAAGAGAAGGAGATCCACTAGGTTCTTGCTATGACAATGATGGGTATGGCATCTGAGGAAGATGGTCTGCCCTGGGACTTCTGGAAGAAGATGGTAGGAGTCCCAGAGGTACTGGGTGAGATAATAGCATTGTGTGATTTAATACTATTGTCAGGGAGATGGGTGGGAGAGCAGGATCTGGGGCTGGTGACACTACTTTACAAGAATAAGAGAAGAAGAGAGGACTGGAAGAACTGGTGGCTGATCATACTGCTGGATATGGACAGAAAGTTAGTGACTAAGGTAGTGATCATGAGACTGCAGAAAGTGGTCTAGTAAGTATTAGATATTAAACAGAGGGGCTTTGTAGGGGGCCAACTCATTAGAGATGACACAGTATGGGTACATGGAGTTATTGAAAGGATACAAGCTTGTAGACTGGATGTGTGACTGATCTTTCTGGATCAGGAGAAGACATATGACCAGGTGAGATGAGTCTGGTTGGTAAAGGTATTAGATAGGATCAGAGTCTCTTACCAGTTTCGGTCAATAATAGTTGGTCTACTGAAAGGGAGTCAGGTGGCACTCATGTGTAATGGGCATAGAGGGGTGGTATTTTCCCTAAATAGAGATGTCCCCCAAGGGAACCCACTGTCCCCCATTCTGTATACTCTCTCTCTGGAACCTCTAATAGATAGGATTAGATGGAAGATAGTTGGGCTCTCAGTCTTTGAAATTGGGTGAAAAGTTGGTGTCTTTGCAGATGATATGGTGGTTGGCCTGAGATCTATCACTGATGTAGAGGAGCTCAAGGAGACAGTAAAGTAGTATGTATGAGGTGAACTTTGAGGCTAAACTCAATTGGCATAAGTGTGAAATAATAATGTTAGACAATGACCTGGTGGGAGGGGATGTTATTAGAACAATTGTCCCTATTAGAGAGGCAGTGCAGTACTTGGATATCTATTTGTCAGTATATGAGTTGGTCCTACCAAAACTTTAGTGAGAGCAGAGAGTAGCAATCTGGAGGGAGACCTTGAGAGTTGGAGTAGTTGCCACCTGTCTTTGGCAGGGTATGTCTTGATTTTGAATATCTACTGATTGCTGAAGTTGTGGTACCTAGTCTATCATCTGGACTTCCCAGTCTAAGTAGTGAAGAGACTAATGAAACTGACCAAGGGGTAGATCTGAGCTAGGAGAAGGAGTCAGATCAGCTGGGAGATTTTGTCCTTACCAGTGACAAGAGGAGGCCTTAGGCTGGTTGACTTTCTGAAGAGACTATACTGCTTGAGAGTATGGTAGTTGAAGAGAGTAGTAGAGTTGAGAGGGAGTGGCTGGGTCTCTCTGTTGCAGAAGGTCTGGGAGATGAGGTCCTCACTGAGAGACTCTACAGGAGATTTATTATCATTGATTGGGCTTTGAAACACTAAACACATGAGATATAAAGGTTTCTGGTAAAGGGTAGCAGAGGGAGTACACTGCATTGGAATATGCTGGCAAGAAAATAAAGAGGAGGTATCTTAGGATCTAGCAATATAGAGATGAGACCATGTATTGTTAAGGGGTGCTCCCTTAGTTAAATTCAATATTAGTAATAGGATCGAGTGTCAGAGGGGGCCAGGCCAGGATCTGTGACCTAGTGGATGGCAGTTGGTAGATATCAGAGAAGAGTGAAACTAGTGTAGAGTCTGGGCCTAGAGTACTGAGGTGAGGAGATAGCTGCTGCTGAAGTACTGGGTAGTCTGGTGGTACATACTGCAGAGGAATATTATGCTCAACTTCCATATGAGTCACCTTATTGAGGGGAGATATTTTGACTGTGAGAAGTGCCATAATATAAGATAAAAAGGAGGATATGTACAAATGCCTGAATATTAGCTAGGAGAGTATGAGATACTTAGTGACTTTTGAAGGGCTGTTAGGGATCGATTGGGTATAATATATAAGGGGGATAGTATAAGGGGTCAGTGGGAGGATTTGAGAGATAGATTGGTGGGGGGGGGGGGGGGGGGAGAAGGAGTGGCTTATTTTAGGTTGAATTTTGGCAATTTGGATGGGGCTAGCAAGTCACTGGTTATTTGTTTTTGAGGATAGAAGAAGACTGGAATTGGGGGTATGGCTGGTGAGATGGCATGGGCTTATGGAAGATACTATAACAGACTGGTAGCTTGGTTGGAATTTGCAGAATGGTCAGATATATCACTTAGTGGAGAAAATCTGTAAACAGAGTAGGGAGAGGGTTGGGATGGTGGGTGAGAAAGTGGTCTTCATTTGCAAAAGAGTGGGGGGGGGCTCTCCTATGGAGATTGAGTAGTGGAAGGTGATACTGTAACTATTAATAGACTAGTAATAAATGACAAAGTCCAAGTAACTATAAAAAAAAAAAAAAAAAAAAAAAAAAAAAAGAATCTCAACTAGAAGTCAGTATAGTACAGAATTCTTAATCAATACTAACAGACTTATTACCAAGAGACCTGACCTGGCCAGATCAACTAGATAATATAGATAGTTCTACTAGAAACTCAACAAGCTTATATAAGAATTAGAAAATCTTATTATATAATTCTAGTTTCTCTCAGAAGCTCCATCAGTCTCTCCTATTGAACCACTACTAGGACTAGTAATCATAGAACCAGAAGGACCAAAAATAGTTTCTTTAAAAATACCCAGACTTACTACATCTTGCTTAAGATCAATAATACTATCTTCAGAATACTCAAGCATTCAAAGCTTTAGTAATAATTCAAAAAGTAAATAAGAATCAGAATCAGAATCAGAATTAGAACCAGAAGATAGTAATGATGAAATAACTACCTCAATACCAAGCTTTACAGAATATCTAGAAGAAGATCCAAGAGAATTCCTTGATAGAATCAAAGAAATCTAATGGATAAATAGAGCAAGCAAACCAGATTCTTAAATAGATACTAAGAAACTATATTTCTTATAAAAAAGACAACTGAGAATAATATCTTATTTTTATAGAGTTTGTCTACAACAACTTAGTATAAGTCTCAACAGGCTTTATATCTTTCAAGTTACTATTATAATGGTGACCCCAGAATGATGACATCAGTACAGGAGACAGCCTTTTCTTATAAGCCACCAGATCAGAGTACAAGAAGATTATATGGCATATGAGATGAGCAATGATGACCAACTGTGAGTCATTGTGACCACAGTATAAGCATCCTGAAGAATATAAAAGAAGGATCAAGGAACTGCAGTAGCAGTAACCAACAAGAACCACCAATCCCAAAATAACTCAAAGACTTACTACAAATGAAATGCTTGCCATCCACCAAACCTCAAGATCAAGGAACCACCAAGGTATCTCAGTTGAGGAAAGGATGTTCCAAGACATCAGAAGAGCCATGAGGACCCACTCAAGAAGGACTTCTAGTATCAATCTGGGTACTGTAGACCTCTATCACTTTATCCTCTACCGCCATAAAATGGAAACAAGGATCATCATTGCTATCAAATGTCTCCAAATGTGGCAGAAGTATGAAATAGGAAACCTCCTCTGCCGGGAGTTCCCACAGGCCAGTACCCAAGAGCTACAAGATGCCACTCCCATGGATATACATGAAATGAGAATAGCTAAGAAGATCCATCAGATCTTCAAGCATGCACCATGGTCAATCCCCAACTTGGAGTATGTTAGAGTCTCAGACTTCAGAGACCTGTTATCCTACCATATCAATATACTAGAAGCCAGGGTGGCTACAGAAGCCCAGTCCACTATCACTCTTAATAGCGAAGAAGTAGAAGACTTCTGGCACCCTATCCTCCAGGACAACCCAGATCAATTTCTACAAGGATTGATCTCAGTATTCCAAGGCCCAAGCATCTGGGTTAGATCTCCCCAAGACTCCACATTTGTTCCTTATTTTGTGGAAGAGAACCTCATAGACTGGAGAGCTCCAGATCTTGTTCCCGATTTTCCTGCCACAGCCGAACATGATGACGTCATCAGCGATGACATCATCCCACGTAACTTTGACATATGCGAGATGCGCAACATACCCGAAGTATGCGAAACGTGCAACCTGCATGATGAATTTGCGGATCTCATCTCCTTCAGTAATGATGATGATGATGATGAAGAAGCCCCCATGGTCCTGAACTTTCTGCTCTAAGTTCTTTATTACACTGGATAATGCCAGCACTAGTATTCTCATGTAATACTGGATAATGCCAGCACCAGTATTCTGAGGTAACATAAAATTGTTCCAACACCGGTATTTTGATGTGATACCAAATAATGCCAGCCCTAGAACTTGGTAGTTTTAGTTATTGGAATTTATATTTAGCTTTATATCTTAGCAACCATTGAATTATATTTTGTATAAATACCCCTCTTATTTCCTCTAAAATAAAGTCAGTTCCTCTCAGTGCAATACATACACTTCCTTGCAAGCAATCTACGAGATAATAAGACAGTTTAAAGATAAGAAGTTTGAGGACTATAAGACCTTGGGAAGGCACTCCAATAAGAACTTGTTTATAACAAACTTGAGTTAGTCTAAGAGATACATCTTGAAGAGAATCTGGCATATTTGAAGGACTCAGCAACCACTATGTGACAACTTAGTGTCCATTGGCTGGTGATTCAAGATGAATCCCTCACTTTCAAGCTGAAAAATGAACAATCCCCACAACAACTACCCTGACTACAAGAGTCACCCCTGCAAGAATTCAAGACAAGATGGAAATGCATCCCCCTATATTCTATAGATATACTACTGAAGAGTCAATCCTGACCTTCATTGAAGACTTTGAACAATTCGCTACCATACGAGCCCTTGGTGTAGATGCTCAATTGGCCCTTCTACCAGTCAGCCTCAGAGAACCTGCCAGAGACAAGTTCAATACAGCCACCATTACTAGTGCGGATGCAGTCAAACTTACCAACATGAAGGTCTTCCTCAGAACAATATATTATACCAAAGAGATCAAGCAAGCTCTCAAGGATCAACTCAATACTATCTGCTAGAGACTTAGTGAAGATTCCAACTCATTCTATATCTGAATTTGCCACCAGATTGTCTTGGCTGGCTATGACAATACCCTCAAGGAACAAATAGTGGATTCAACCTTCCTCAAAGGAGTTCACCTGAAATTGTCCTAGCAATCTGATCTATCCCAGCTGCACTGACCCTTGATCAGAAAGTGGTCTTTGCACAGAGATATTGGACTGCCAGACACCCTGCTGAACACTCAATGGAGAAAATAACTGGCATCAAGATGGAGCCATCAAAGCCAACTAGTATCTTATCTGCCACAGTTGTAAACAGATAACCAACTATACCTACCCCCAAGACAGCCAAAGCTGACCCAGTGGAAGAACTCACCAAGCAGTTTGCCAAGATGACTGCACACCTTGGTGATGTTGTTGGAGAAGTCTGAAGCACCAACAAAAGACCAGTATAGAGATTTGCAGCTGCTACAGAAGAATGCAATAACATCATATGCTTCAGATGTGGAGAAGAAGGCCACTATACAAAGAATTGCATGACCAAAACAAGATGCAAAGCCCAATCAAGCAATGTTAGCAGAACCAGAGAACAAACCAATACAGTAGTTATCGAGGAGATTGATGATACTGATGATGAAGAATACTATGAGGAGCTTGAATTCTACTCTGCTACTGAAGGTACCAGAATCTGGTCTAAGCCCTATGACAAGAAGAGCAACAGCAAGCCAGTTAGAAGACCAAAGAAGACCTCAGCTGTCACTATTCAAAGTAAGACCCAACCTAAAGAGATTGATCAAGACATAGAGTTAGATGAAGCTGCCTGCCAAATTATTGAAGGCACTACTCCAGTCTCAGGAGAAAGTGAAAGCAAGAAGGAACAGAAGCTGTGCAAGACCAAGATCCACCAGTATGACATCTATAAAGACCTCAAGGAATAGAAGGTCAATGCTACCTTTGGACAACTAGCTGAAGTCTCTGCCTTCAGACAGCAGTTGAGAGTAGGACTTGCAACTACTACCAAGAATCAAGAGTATAAGATTGTAGAAGCTCACAATGCACAGGAAGAATCTGAGAACTCAGGTAAAGAATCTGAAGACCAGCGCAAGACATCAGCCTATACCCCCTGCCAGATCGAAGACTGTATCTTTGATGCCATTATTGATACTGGTGCTGGAGGATGCCTCATAAGCAAGAAGGCAATTGACCACCTAGGTTGGGATATTGAAGAGTCCATCAAGATGGTCTATGTTACAGCAGACAGTACACAAGCTACTCCCCTTGGCAAAATCCAAGAAGTCCCCATCAAGATAGGAGGAGCTACCATTCCAGTAGATGTGATTGTTACAAGTACCACCAACTATGACATCCTCATTTGCAACCAATGGCTTCACAAGGCCAAGGCCATCATTGACCTCAATGCCCAGAAGATGCAGATCAACTACAGAGGAAGAAAGGTATAAGTCTCTATCAATATCTACAAAGGAGTCCTATCAGACATGGAGGAAGGAAATGAAGAAGACACAGAAGTCTTCATGCACTCAGTGAATAAGAACAAGAATAAGAGCAAGATACCCAAGCTCACAGATGAGCAGTGGTACAACAAGATCATCAATGGCTATACCCCTCAAGGAAGATGCCCCCATGGTACTAGGATATACTGCTCCGAACACCTGAATGACTGCTGGTCCTGTATCAGTGAAGTTAGGAAAATCCACCAACAGAAACATGAGCAAGAAACTGCCAAAGCAAAAAGGAAAGCCGAAGAAGATGACCAGCCCCCAGAGCTTCAAGCTAATAGTGACAATGAGGAGAAACAAGAATCAGATATCACCCTCAAGGTCAAGAAGTTTTACCCCAAAGCTAAGATGCCAGAATATAAGACTGAAGGAGCTATAGGAATAGACCTTGCCAGCATTCAAGATGCTATCCTTGAACCACAGACCACCACTCTACTTGGCACTGGAATTGGAGTCAAGTTACCAGAAAACCATACTGGAATTATCAAGACCAGGAGCAGTCTGGCCAAAAGCGAAATCTCAGTTGAAGGAGGAGTAATTGACCCTGATTACACTGGCAAGATCTTCCTCATAGTCAGAAATCACAACCACACCACCCTCTTCAAAGTCAAGAAGTATGACAGGATTGGCCAGATACTGATCTATGAAATCAAGAAGCCCAAGATCACTGAAGCCATCGAATTCATCAAGACCAAGAGAGGAGAACAAGGCTTTGGATCTACTGGAAGAGGAGCCTATGCTGCCACCAAGATTACTGAACTTGAGCACAAGAAAGACAAAGACCAGAACAAGCACACATATACCATTAGAGAAAACTTTCCCCTAGAGGAACAACTTCTCAAGATCCTGCACCAGAATGAAGGAGTACTTGCTACAGACTTTAGAGATATCCACAATCAAGAACCCAAGTACTACCACAAAGTTGATACCAGTAATACCAAGCCTATCTACCAGAAAGCCAGACCCATACCACCTGCCTACAGAGAGTGGCTGCGAGAAGAACTCAAGGAAATGGAAGAAGCCAGAATCATCAAGCAAGCTATCAGCCCCTGGGCCTCACCCATTGTCCTAGCCCTGAAGAAAGGAAGCAAGCCTGGAGAGTTTGCACCAAGACTCTGCATTGACTACAGAAGCTCAATACCATCACCAAGAAGGATAGGCAGCCCTTGCCGAATATTCAAGAAATCCTTACCACCCTTGGAAGTGAAGCCAAATACTACACCACCTTGGATCTGTTCTCTGGCTTCCATCAGATTGGTCTCACTCAAGATACCAGTGAGAAATCAGCCTTCATCACACCTGATGCCACCTATATCTACCTGCGAATACCATTTGAAATGTGCAATGCCCCAGCAAGTTTCCAGCGAATGATGAACAGAGTCTTCAGCAATGAGATTGGAAAATAGCTCTTTGTCTATGTTGATGATGTGATCATCTTCAGCAATACTACACAGGAACATGTCAATTATATATAGGCTAGCCCTCAAGAGACTCAAGGAGCATGGCCTCTACATCAAGCCCAAGAAATGCAAGTTTGCTGCTCAAGAAATCGCCTACCTAGGACACCTCATCAACCAGACCGGAATCTACACAGACCTCATGAAGATCGAGGCTGTTGCAGCCTACCTGAGACCCAGAACAACCATGGAAGTCCATACCTTCCTTAGACTGGTCAGCTACTACAGAAGATTCATCAAAGAATACTTCAATATTGCAGCACCTATCTATAAGCTACTGAAGAAGGAGACCAAATTCGAATGGACCAAGGAGCACCAAGAAACCTTCAATGAACTCAAGATCAGGTTGACCCAAGCACCTATCCTCAGAAGACCAGATTGGAATCTAGAATTCATCCTGCAGATAGATGCAAGTGCTATAGGACTTGAAGCAGTCCTAGCTCAGAAGAAAGATAGACATGAATATGTCATCTCCTATGTAAGCCGAGGAATCTGTAGAGCAGAACAGAACTATGAGTCATGCAAGCTTGAATGCTTAGCAGTAGTTTGGGCAGTAGACAAGTTCCACTACTACCTAGCTGGGAAACACTTCACCATTCAAACAGACCACTCTGCTCTTGCCTAACTATTCCACACCTTGAACTCCAAAGGAATATATACCAGATGGATTTACAGACTGCAAGAGTATGACTGTACTATCAAGCACCACTCAGGAAAGACCAAAACCAATGCTGATACACTCTCAAGGATACCCCAAAACACCCACATCAAGACCATTCAACATGAATAAGGAGCTATACTATGGATTAATCAGCTACCTTGGGCAGCAGAAGATGCCCAACCACCTCGAACCCTGGACAATCACCATCATCAACTGAACTTGGAAACAGTTTGAATTAGACAACACTACACTCAGAAAAAGAGGAAAGCTAGTAATACCTGAATATAAGAAGTATCAAGTAATGAAGGAAGTACACGAGCAAGGACACTTAGGAGGAACCAACATATATGACAAGGCAAGAAGAACCATGTGGTGGCCCAAGATAGAAGAAGACCTATGCCAATTTGTCAAAGGGTGTGACAAGTGTCAAAAACAGAAATAAGATCAGCAAGACCAGGCATCCAGGTCATCAAGAATTGAGCCTATCCCCTTCCACTACATCGCAATGGATATCATTGGACCACTACCAGTAACACTATTAGGAAACTGCTATATTATAGTTATTATAGACCTCTTCACCAAATAGATAGAGGCAGGAGTATTACAAGAAGCCAATGCCCTCTCTATAGCCAACTTCCTGCATCGAGAAATCATCTGCTACTACAAAACACCAAAGCAAATTACCACAGACCGCAGCACAGAATTTGTCAATAGATTCCACAAGATAATGTATCAGAAATACAAGATTCAGCACATCAAGACCACCGTGTACCACCCTCAAGGAAATGGACAGACAGAAAGAACCAACAAGACCCTCAAGAACATAATGAAGATCTCAGAGACATATGAGAATTGGGATAACTATCTCCCAACTGCCCTCTCTGTCCTACGAGATATATGGTCACAGAGCATACATTTTACCCTAAGAGAGTTGCTCTTTGGAGAAGAAGATTCTGATGGAACCTCAGCCACAAATCTAGACCTAACTTAGAGACAGGTTGATGCAGAAATCCGGAGACTACACCAAATCAGGAAGAAGGCTGAAGATTATATCACCAAGTCACAAGCACTGACAAGAAAAAATGCAGAAAAGAATCACAAGGCCCTAGAACCCATCCGAATTAGAGAAAAGGTTCTACTGTATCGAAATATGGTAAAAGCCTCATGGTCGCGAAAACTGGAGCCCAAATGGGAAGGACCCTTCTACATGTAAGATATTAAGGGAACTACCTTCTGGCTTAGAAAAATCTCAGGGACCATACTGCCTACCATAGTACATAGAAACAGACTCAAGAAATACCATGAACCTATACAAGAGAAGCAAAATGTGATGACTACCCATGAGGTTCTAGTCCGCGAATTGTAACAGCATGTTCCATGACCAGCAGGCTATCTGTCTAGACCATTCTCTAAGGGATACAGCACTGGCAACTACTCATCCATGAGACTTTCACAGTCAGAGGAGTTCAAACCATCAACTGATTAGTCAAGATCAGAATTAGGCCCTTGCTCTATATGAAGGGAGCAACCTTTCACCATCATGCCAAAATACAAAGGGAAGACACCAGCCCATAAACACCACTTTTTGACCCCTTGCCAGAGGTTATGGGATCAGCAAATTTTTCAGGACTGAACCAATGAATAAGGATGCTCAGGAAGATCCTTATTCAGGAGGAAGATGTAATGGTGACCCCAGAATGATGACATTAGCACAGGAGACAGCCTTTTCTTACAAGCCACCAGATCGGAGCACAAGAAGATTATATGGCATACAAGATGAGCAATGATGACCAACTGTGAGTCATTGTGACCATAGCACAAGCATCCTGAAGAATATAAAAGAAGGATCAAGGAACTGCAGTAGCAGAACCAACAAGAACCACCAATCCCAAAATAGCTCAAAGACTTATCACAAATGAAATGCCTGCCACCTGCCAAACCTCAAGATCAAGGAACCACCAAGGTATCTCAGTTGAGGAAAGGATGTTCTAAGACATCAGAAGAGCCATGAGGACCCACTCAAAAAGGACTCCTAGTGTCAACCTGGGTACTGCAGACCCCTATCACTTTATCCTCTACTGCTGTGAAATAGAAACAAGGATCACCATTGCTACTGAATGCCTCCAAATGTGGCAGGAGTATGAAATAGGAAACCTCCTCTGCCAGGAGTTCCCACAGACCAGCACCCAAGAGCTACAAGATACCACTTCTATGGATATACGTGAAATAAGGACAGCTAAGAAGATCCATCAGATCTTCAGGCATGCACCATGGTCAATCCCCAACTTGGAGTATGTTAGAGTCTCAGACTTCAGAGACCTGTCATCCCACCATATCAATGTACTAGAAGCCAGAGTGGCTACAGAAGCCCAGTCCACTATCACCCTCAACAGCGAAGAAGTAGAAGACTTCTGGCACCCTATCCTTCAGGACAACCCAGATCAATTCCTGCAAGGATTGATCTCAGTATTCCAAGGCCCAAGCATCTGGGTTAGATCTCCCCAAGACCCCACATTTGTTCCTTATTTTGTGGAAGAGAACCTCATAGACTGGAGAGCTCCAGATCTTGTTTCTGATTTTCCCACCACAGCTGAATGTGATGATGTCATCAGCGATGATGTCATCCTGCACGACTTTGACATACGCGAGATGCACAACATACCCGAAGTACGTGAAACATGCGACCTGCATGATGAATTCGCAGATCTCATCTCCTTCAGTAATGATGATGATGATGATGAAGAAGCCCTCATGGTCCTGAACTTTCTGCTCTAAGTTCTTTGTTATACTGGATAATACCAGCATCAGTATTCTCATGTAACACTGGATAATGCCAGCACCAGTATTCTGAGGTGATGCAAAATTGTTCCAGCACCAGCATTTTGATGTGATATCAAATAATGCCAGCCCTGAAACTTGGTAGTTTTAGTTATTAGAATTTATATTTAGCTTTATATCTTAGCAACTATTGAATTATATTTTGTATAAATACCCCTCTTATTTCCTCTGAAATAAAGTCAGTTCCTCTCAGTACAATATACACACTTCCTTGCAAGCAATCTAAGAAATAACAAGATAGTTTAAAGATAAGAAGTTTGAGAACTATAAGACCTTGGGAAGGCACTCCAATAAGAACTTGCTTATAACAAACTTGAGTTAGTCTAAGAGATATACCTTGAAGAGAATCTGACGTATTTGAAGGACTCAGCAACCACTACATGACACTATATAGTTAAGATGTGTAAACTCCATCAAGCCTACTTACTTAGTTAGGAAATAACTCTCTAAAGTTTCTATTATCTAAGATCTTATTAATAATATAATTACAATAATTCAAGTTACTAAAGATAACCTACTCAAGGCTCAGATATGATAAGCTAAATATACTAATATTAGAAAACAGAAGATTGAATTCAAGATTAGTAATCAAGTACTCTTATCTATTATAAATCTCAATTTAGTATCTCAAGTAAACCACTCTTTCAAGAAACTTCAAGCAAGATATATTGGTCTCTAAAAGATACTTGAATAAGTATCTCCTATAGTATATAAGTTAATACTACTACAGACTACCTATATATATCCTGTCTTCTATATCTCTCTACTTAAGCTATACTATGATAGTCTGTACAAGTATCTGAACTAGATTTCTCAGCCATCAGTATCCCTTTTGGTTGATAGTTATATTGAGTATAAAGTTGAGAAGATTCTTGATAAATATATATATTATAATCACACTGAGTATCTTGTCAAATAGATAGGCTATTCTGAGTATAATAGTACTTAGAAACATATTAAAAATCTTAAGAATACTAAACAAGCTCTTTATAAATATAAATATTGAGATTAATATTCTCTTTCAAGTAAAGAAGAATATAATAATTCTCTATATTTTATTTTCTTTTATCAGATTATCATATTTTTTTTTATTATATTACTTCCAGAATAGCTTAGAATAATACAGAATTACTTAGTCATTTACCAAGAACTTATTTTCTATAAGATTCTATTAATTATTAATTGATGCTAAGTAACTCTCTATAATATTCTATTAAGTTTTACTAAGTATAACTTATTGCTCAGCATCTAACTTAGTATTATTCTATCTATTTCTTCTTTTTTATTTTTATTTTTTAAATATAAATATCCTCTCTGAATACTTTAATACAGCTCAGTCTAGTTAGTTATTATATATTTACCTGAATTTCCTAAAGGTAATTGAACTTTTCTAGTTCTATTCCTTAAATCTAGTTATATATTTCTATTTGAACATTTGTCTATATATAATCTAAGTTTTAGTTTTCATCTGACTTAACTATAGTAAAGTACTTTTATATTTCAATAAGTATGATTGTTCTTTATAATATATATATTTATTATATAAGTCTAACAACTAAGCTCTAGCTAGAATACTATAACTACTATCAATTCTCTTTTTTTTTTTTTTTTTTTTTAAATGGACTCTATGTTCTATAGATTTTTATTAAAAGAAAATATAGACTATATATATAGGCCAAAACTCTCTCTCACTCTCCCCCTCCCCCCCCTCTCTCCTCTCTTCTCTCTGAATACTATATCTCTATTAACCTAAGCTTGCTATTATCTATTAGCTTTATTATATCAGATACAATAGAGTTAAATAGCCTACACCTCATTCTGCACACTATGCTCTCCCTATTACTAGAGAAAAAATAACTATTATCATATAGTGGTCGCTGAGTCCTTCAAATATGCCAGATTCTCTTCAAGGTGTATCTCTTAGACTAACTCAAGTTGTTATAAGCAAGTTCTTATTGGAGTGCCTTCCCAAGATCTTATAGTCCTCAAACTTCTTATCTTTAACTGTCTTGTTATCTCTTAGATTGCTTGCAAGGAAGTGTGTATATTGCACTGAGAAGAACTGACTTTATTTCAGAGAAAATAAGAGGGGTATTTATACAAAATATAATTCAATGGTTGCTAAGATATAAAGCTAAATATAAATTCCAATAACTAAAATTACTAAGTTCCAAGGTTGGCATTATTTGGTATCACATCAAAATGCTGGTGCTGGCATTATCTAGTGTTATATGAGAATACTGATGCTGAAACAATTTTGCGTCACCTCAGAATGCCAGTGCTGGCATTATCTGGTGTTACATGAGAATACCGGTGCTGGAACAATTTCGCATCACCTCAGAATGCCGGTGCTGGCATTATCTAGTATTACAAAGAACTTAGAGCAGAAAGTTCAGGACCATGGGGGCTTCATCATCATCATCATCATCATCACTGAAGGAGATGAGATCCATGAATTCATCATGCAGGTCACGCATTTCGTGTACCTCGATGTTGCATGGGATGATGTCATCGATGACGTCATCACGTTCGGCAGTGGCGGGAAAATCAGAAATAAGATCTGGAGCTCTCCAGTCTATGAGGTTCTCTTCTACAAAATAGAGGACAAATGTGGGATCTTGGAGAGATCTAACTCAGATGCTTGGGCCTTAGAATACTGAGATCAATCCTTGCAGGAATTAGTCTGAGTTGTCCTGAAGGATAGGATGCCAGAAGTCTTCTACTTCTTCACTGTTGAGGGTGATAGTGAACTGGGCTTCTGTAGCCACCCTGGCTTCTAGTGTATTGATATGGCGGGATGATAGGTCTCTGAAATCTGAGACTCTAACATACTCCAAGTTGGGGATTGACCATAGTGCATGCCTGAAGATCTGATAGATCTTCTTAGCTGTCCTTGTTTCATATATATCCATAGGAGTGACATCTTGTAGCTCTTGAGTACTGGCCTGTGGGAACTCCTGGCAGAGGAAGTTTCCTATTTCGTACTCCTACCACATTTGGAGGCATTCAGTAGCAATGGTGATCCTTGTTTCCATTTCACGGCAGTAGAGGATAAAGTGATAGGGGTCTGCAGTACCCAGGTTAACACTAGGAGTCTTTCTTGAGTGGGTCCTCATGGCTCTTCTGATGTCTTAGAACATTCTTTCCTCGACTGAGATACCTTGGTGGTTCCTTGACCTTGAGGTTTGGTGGGCGGCAGGCATTTCATTTGTAATAAGTCTTTAAGCTATTTTGAGATTGGTGGTTCTTGTTGGTTGCTGCTACTATGGTTCCTTGATCCTTCTTTTATATTCTTCAGGATGCTTGTGCTGTGGTCACAATGACTCACAGTTGGTCATCATTGCTCATCTCATATGCCATATAATCTTCTTGTACTCCGATCTGATAGCTTGTAAGGAAAGACTGTCTCTTGTGCTGATGTCATCATTCTGGGGTCACCGTTACACTATATATTAATAACCAAAAGTATGTATCTAAAACTCTAATATATATAAGGTTATATTAGAGCTAGATAGCAAAGTTCTCACTATCTCAAATAGAGCAATAGGTAAATAAAGAACTCTCCAAAAGATATAGAATAATAGGTAGAATCTGGTTCTCTCTGATAAGGTAAGTAAATAAAGGAATGGAGTCCAAGTGACTATAAAAAAAAAAAAAAAAAAAAAAAAGATAAAATAAGTAAAAGACTTATATATAAGGTGGGAAGAAATCTCTAATATCTCACTACTCAAGTCTATAGATCTTGATTATACATATCTATATCAGTTCTTAGTTCTAGTTAAGTATAGCTAAACATCTGATCTGGGTAGCTTCAGGTCCTCTAATAACTCTAAATAACTAGAGCCTAATCTTATATATTACTAAGAATTACCAGAAGTGATATCTACTATCTAATTACTCTGTATCAATCAGAAGATCCCACTGATGCAATATCTATACTAGCTCTGATAACTGTCACTAGTCTAATATCTGACTGATCTACTATAATTATTCTTCTATCTATCTATAACAGCTATCTCTTCTCTTATTCTGATATCACTTAAAAATAACTATATCAGAACTACACTTACCAGAAAGCTTACTAAAGCTCAGAGAGCCTGCTATAGATACTAAGATCCTATTAGAACCTTTACTGGTACTTGGTACCCAAGGTTGGTTAACTCTTTATATAGCTTATAATATACTGAGATATGTAACATCTTATTAATGATTACAAAAGGAAAAAGATATATATTAAAATAGATATATTCCAGATATAGCTAGAAGTACTAAAAACTGTAAAAAAGTAGAGAAAATACTAATTTGATACCAATAAAGGAGCAACTCATCATTATTATCTCTCTTCTACTATTCTGTAATAAGTATAATAAACTAACTCAAGATAGAGTAAGTAAAAGTTGTAGAAAAGAAACTCAGAAGATTACTTACCAAAATTTTATAATTAGTATGATAGTAGAGAAAAGACTAGCTACTATTAATTCTCATCTAAAATTGGACTATATTGAAATAAACTTTATTATCTAGTTGCCAAAAATCAAGAAGGAAAGAGATATAATCATTGTATTTATCAATTATCTCAATAAGTAAGCTCATTTCATTATAATAACTACTATTGTAATAGCTCTAAAAACAGTATAGATGTTTATTAACAATGTGTTCTATTTTTATAAATTACATATCATTAGCAATTATCTCTGATAGAGATATGAAATTCACAAGTAACTTCTGATAAGTACTCTTTAAGAGACTAGAAGTATAATATAAGATATCTACTATCTACTATCTACAGACAGATGGCCAAATAGAATAAACTAATTGAACTCTAAAACAGATACTTAGCATCTACTATAATTATAAGCAGAATGATTGAGATAAAAAACTAATCCTAGTTGAATTTATATATAATAAGAATATAAGTATGTATGTATAAGTATAAAAATAATCTTATTCTATCTGAACTACAGAAAATACTCCCAAACTCTCACAACTATCATATAAACCATAATATTAGTAGTATAAGAAATTACTGATATTATATAAAATACTATCTAGCAAGTATATAATGTTCTTATAGAAGTATAAAGAATATAAGTAATATATGATGATAAAAATAGAAGAAAAGTTACTTATAAAAAAGACAAACAGATATTACTCAGTATATGTTATATATAAGTCAGATCTTCTAGCAACTTTAGAAAAAATCCACTCAGTGTTTTATATATTCTAACTCTAGTTATATACTGAAAATACCTTCAAAGAAAGAAAAGTACCATTCTTAGATCTGATTATCATTAATTAAGAACTGAAATATAAAGTCAATTATATTTTAGATCACAAGAACTGATAATTTAGATAAGCTGTCAAGCTTATCTAGTATTACTTTATATATTATAATAATGACCCCAGAATGATGACATCAGCATAAGAGACAGTCTTTCCTTATAAGCCATCAGATTGGAGCACAAAAAGATCATACAGCATATAAGATGAGTAACAATGACCAACTGTGAGTTATTGTGACCACAGTATAGTACCTCAAGGAATATAAAAGAAGGATCAAGGAACTACAGTAGTAGTAACCAACAAGACCCACTAATCCCAAAATAGCTCAAAGACTTATTACAAATGAAATGCCTGCTGCCTGCCAAACCTCAAGGTCAAGGAACCACCAAGACACCTCAGTCGAAGAAAGGATGTTCTAAGACATCAGAAGAGCTATGAGGACCCGCTCAAGAAGGACTCCTAGTGTCAACCTGAGTACTGCAGATCCCTATAACTTTATCCTCTACTGCTATGAAATGGAAACAAGGATCATCATTGCTACCAAATGCCTCCAAATATAGCAGGAGTATGAAATAGAAAACCTCCTCTACCAGGAGTTCCCACAGGCCAGCACTCAAGAGCTACAAGATTCTACTCCCATGGATATACACAAAACAAGGACAGCTAAGAAGATCCATCAGATCTTCAGGCATGCACCATGATTGATCCCCAACTTGGAGTATGTTAGAGTCTCAGATTTCAGAGACCTATCATCCCACTGCATCAATGCACTAGAAGTCAGAGTAGCTATAGAAGCTCAGTCCATGATCACCCTCAATAGTGATGAAGCAGAAGACTTCTGGCATTCCATCCTTTAGGACAACTCAGACCAATTCCTGCAAGGATTGATCTCAGTATTCTAAGGCCCAAGCATCCAGGTTAGACCTCCCCAAGACCCCACATTTGTTCCTTATTTTGTGGAAGAGAACCTCATAGATTGGAGAGCCTCCAATTTTCCCACTGAATGTGATAACATCATTGGCAATGATGTCATCCCACATGATATCAAAGTATACAAAATGATGAATTCACAGATCTCATCTCCTTCAGTGATGATGATGATGATGAAGCTCTCATGATCCTGAACATTCTGCTCTAAGTTCCTTGTTACACTAGATAATACCAGCACTGGCATTCTGAGATGATATAGAATTATTCCAGTACTGATATTTTGATGTAACACTAAATAATATCAGCACTGGCATTCTGAGGTAACACTGAATAATGTCAGCATCCTGAACCTGTATAACTATCAGTACCAACCCTGGAACTTAGTAGTTTTAGTTATTGGAATTTATATTTAGCTTTATATCTTAACAACTATTGAATTATATTTTATATAAATATCTCTCTTATTTCCTCTGAAATAAAGTTAGTTCCTCTCAGTGCAATATACACACTTTCTTGCAAACAATCTAAGAGATAACAAGACAGTTTAAAGATAAGAAGTTTAAGGACTATAAGACCTTGGGAAGGCACTCCAATAAGAACTTGCTTATAACAAACTTGAGTTAGTCTAAGAGATATACCTTAAAGAGAATCTGATGTATTTGAAGGACCCAGCAACTACTATATGACAACTTGGTGCCCATTGGCTAGTGATTCAAGATGAATCCCTCACTTTTAAGCTGAAAAATGAACAACCCCCACATTAACTACCCTGACTACAAGAGTCATCCCTGTAAGAATTCAAGATAAAATGGAAATGTGTCTCACCACATTCTATGGATATACTACTGAAGAGTTAATCCTGACCTTCATTGAAGACTTTGAACAATTCACCACCATATGAGCCCTTGGTGTGGATGTACAATTGGCCCTTCTACCAGTCAGCCTCAGAGGACCTGCCAGAGATAAGTTCAATGCAGCCACTATTGCTGATGCTGGTGCAGTCAAACTTGCCAACATGAAGGTCTTCCTCAGAACAACATATTATACCAAAGAGATCAAGCAAGCTCTCAAGGATCAACTCAATACTATCTGCCAGGGACTTAGTAAAGATCCCAACTCATTCTATATCTAAATCTGCCATCAGATTGTCTTGGCTAGCTATGATGACTGCCTCAAGAAACAAATAGTAGATTCAACCTTCTTTAAGGGAGTTCACTCTGAAATTGCCCTAGCAATCTGGTCTACCCCAGCTGTACTGACTCTTGATCAGAAAGTGGTCTTTATATAGAGATATTGGAATGTCAGACACTCTGCTGAACACTTAATAGAGAAAATAACTGGTATCAAGATAGAGCCATCAAAGCCAACCAGTATCATACCTGCTACAGTTGTGAATAGACAATCAACCCCACCTACCCCCAAGGCAGCCAAAGCTGACCCAGTGGAAGAACTCACCAAACAGTTTACCAAGATGACTGCACACCTTGATAATGTTATTAGAGAAGTCTGAAGCACCAACAGGAGACCAGTGTAGAGATTTGCAGCTACTATAGAAGAACACAATATCACATGCTTCAGATGTGGAGAAGAAGGCCACTATGCAAAGAATTGCATGACTGAAACAAGATGCAAAGTCCAACTAAGCAATACTAGCAGAACTAGAGAATAAACTAATGCAGTAGTCATCGAGGAGATTGGTGATACTGATGATGAAGAATATTATGAGGAGCTTGAATTCTACCCTACTACTGAAGGTACTAGAACCCAGTCCAAGCCCTATGACAAGAAGAGCAACAGTAAGCCAGTTGGAAGACCAAAGAAGACCCCAGCTATCACTATTCAAAGCAAGACCCAACCTGAGGAGATTAATCAAGATATAGAGTTAGATGAAGCTGCTTGCCAAATTATCAAAGGCACTACTCCAGTCTTAGGAGAAAGTGAAAGCAAGAAGGAACAGAAGCTGTACAAGACCAAGATCCACCAGTATGATATCTATAAGGATCTCAAGGAATAGAAGATCAATACCACTTTTGGACAACTAGCCAAAGTCTCTACCTTTAGACAGCAGTTGAGAGTAGGACTTGCAAATACTACTAAAAATCAAGAGTATAAGATTGTAGAGGCTCACAATGCACAAGAAGAATCCGAAAACTCAGGTGAAGAATCTAAAGACCAGTACAAGATATCAGCCTATACTCCATGTCAGATTGAAGACTATATCTTTGATACATACTATCATTGATATTGGTGCTAGAGGATATCTCATAAGCAAGAAGACAATTGACTGCCTAGGCTGGGACATTGAAGAGTCCATCAAGATAGTCTATGTTACAGTAGATGGTATACAAGCTACCCCTCTTGGCAAAATCTGAGAAGTCCCCATCAAGATAGGAGAAGCTACCATCCCAGTAGATGTGATTGTTACAAGTACCACCAACTATAACATCCTTATTGGCAACCAATGGCTTTACAAGGCCAAGACCATCATTGACCTCAATGCCCAGAAAATACAGATCAACTATAGAGAAAGAAAGGTACAAGTCTCTATCAATGTTCACAAAAGAGTCCTACCAGACATAGAGGAAGGAGATAAAAAAGACATAGAGGTCTTTATGCACTCAGTGAATAAGAATAAGAACAAGACACCTAAGCTTACAGATGAGCAGTGGTACAACAAGATCATCAATGGCTATGCCCCTCAAGAAAGATGCCCCCATAGTACTAGAATGTACTGCTCTGAATACCTGAATGACTGCTGGTCCTGTATCAGTGAAGTCAGGAAAATCTGCTAACAGAAACATAAGCAAGAAGCCACTGAAGTAAAAAGAAAAGCCAAAGAAGATGACCAGCCCCCAGAGCTTAAAGCTGACAGTGATGATGAGGAGGAACAAGAACCAGATATCACCCTTAAGGTCAAGAAGTTTTACTCCAAAGCCAAGATCCCAGAATACAAGACTGAAGGAGCCATAGGAATGAACCTTGTCAGTATTTAAGATACTACCCTCAAACCACAGACCACCACCCTACTTGGTACTGGAATTGGAGTCAAGCTACCAGAAAACCATGTCAAAATTATCAAGACCAGGAGCAGTCTGGCCAAAAGTGAAATCTCAGTTAAAGGAGGAGTAATTGATCCTGATTACACTGGTAAGATCTTCCTTATAGTCAGGAATCACAACCCCACCATCCCATTCGAAGTCAAGAAACATGACAGGATTGACCAGATGCTGATCCACGAAATCAAGAAGCCCAAGATCATAGAAGCCATCAAACTCATCAAGACCAAGAGAGGAGAACAAGGCTTTGGATCTACTGAAAGAGAAGCCTATGCCACAATACAAGAAAGACAAGGACCAGAACAAGCACACATATACCATTGGAGAAAACTTTCCCCTGGAGGAACAACTTCTCAAGATTCTGCATCAGAATGAAGGAGTACTTGCTACAGACTTCAGGGATATCCACAATTAAGAATCTAAGTACTATCACAAAGTTGATACTGGTGATACCAAGCCCATCTACCAGAAAGCCAGACCCATACCACCTGCTTACAGAGAATGGCTGCAAGCAGAACTCAAGGAAATAGAAGAAGCCAGAATCATCAAGCAAGCTATCAGCCCCTGGGCTTCACCCATTGTCCTTGCCCTAAAGAAAGGAAGCAAGTCTGGAGAGTTTGCACTAAGACTCTGTATTGACTACAGGAAGCTCAATGCCATCACCAAGAAGGATAGACAGCCCTTGCCAAATATTCAAGAAATCCTTACCACCCTTAGAAGTGAAGCCAAATACTACACCACCTTGGATCTGTTCTCAGGCTTCCATCAGATTGATCTCACTCAAGATGCCAGTGAGAAATCAGCCTTCATCATACCTGACGTCACCTATATCTACCTGTGAATGCTATTTGGAATATGCAATGCCCCAGCAAGTTTCTAGTGAATGATGAATAGAGTCTTCAGCAATGAGATTGGAAAATGGCTCTTTGTCTATGTTGATAATGTGATCATCTTCAGCAATATTATATGGGAATATATCAATCACATACAGCTAGCCCTCAAGAAGCTCAAGGAGCATGGCCTCTACATCAAGTTCAAGAAATACAAGTTTGCAGCTCAAGAAATCACCTACCTAGGACACCTCATCAACCAGACTGGAATCCACACAGACCCCATGAAGATCGAGGCTATTGCAACCTACCTGAGACCCAGAACAACCACAGAAGTCCATACCTTCCTTGGACTGGCCAGTTACTACAGAAGATTCATCAAAGGATACTCCAACATTGCAGCACCTATCTATGAGCTACTGAAGAAGGAAACCAAATTTGAATGGACCAAGGAGTGCCAAGAAACCTTCAATGAACTCAAGACCAGGTTGACCCAAGCACCTATCCTCAGAAGACCAGATTGGAACCTAGAATTCATCCTGTAGACAGATGCAAGTACTATAGGACTTAGAGCAGTCCTAGCTCAGAAGAAAGATGGACATGAATATATCATCTCCTATACAAGCTGAAGTACCCATGGAGCAGAACAGAACTATGAGTCATGCAAGCTTGAATGCTTAGCAGTAGTTTGGGTAGTAGACAAGTTCCACTACTACCTAGCTGGGAAATACTTCACTATTCAAACAGACTATTCTACTCTTGCCTGGCTATTCTACACTCTGAACCCCAAAGGAATATATGCCAGATATATCTACAGGCTGCAAGAGTATGACTATACTGTCAAGTACTGCTCAGGAAAGACCAACACCAATGCTGATGTACTCTCAAGGACACTCTGAAACACCCCCATCAAGACTATTTAACATGAACAAGGAGCTATACTATGGATTAATCAGCTACCTTGGGCAGTGGAAGATGCCCAACCACCTTGAACCCTGGACAATCACCATCATCAACTAGACTTGGAAACAGTTTGAACTAGACAACACAATACTCAGAAAAGGAGAAAAGCTAGTAATATCTGAACACAAGAAGTATCAAATAATGAAGGAATTACATGAGCAAGGACATCTAAGAGGAACCAACATATATGACAAGACAAGAAGAACTATATGGTGGCCCAAGATGGAAGAAGACTTGTGCCAATTTGTCAAAGGGTGTGACAAGTGCCAAAAACAGAAACAAGATCAGCAAGACCAGGCACCTGAGTCATCAAGAATTGAACCTATCCCCTTCCACTACATCACAATAGATATCATTGGGCTACTACCAGTAATACTATCAGGAAACCACTATATTATAGTTATTGTAGACTTCTTCACCAAATGGATAGAGGCAGGAGCATTACAAGAAGCCAATGCCCTCTCTATAGCTGACTTCCCACATTAAGAAATCATCTGCCGCTATAAGACACTGAAGCAAATCACAATAGACTGTGGCATAGAATTTGTCAATGGATTCCATAAGATAATATATCAGAAATACAAGATCCAGCACATCAAGACCACCATGTACCACCCTCAAGGAAATGGACAGACAGAGAGGACCAACAAGACTCTCAAGAACATCCTAGCAAAGATCTCAAAGACATATGAGAATTGGGATAACTATCTCCCAACTGCCCTCTCTATCCTATGAGACATATAGTCACAGAGTACACACTTTACCCCAAGAGAGCTGCTCTTCAGAGAAGAAGATTCTGATGGAATCTCAGTCACAAATCTAGACCTAACTTGGAGATGGGTTGATGCAGAAATCCAGAGACTATACCAAATCCAGAAGAAGGCTAAAGATTACATCATCAAGTTACAAGTACTGACAAGGAAGAATGTGGAAAAGAATCACAAGGCCCTAGAACCCATCCAAATCAGAGAAAAAGTTCTACTGTATCAAAATATAGTAGAAGCCTCATGGTCGCGAAAACTGGAGCCTAAATGGAAAGGACCCTTCTACATGCAAGATATCAAGAGAACCACCTTCTGGCTTAGAAAAATCTCAGGGACCATACTGCCTACTATGGTACACAGGAACAGACTCAAGAAGTACCATAAACCTATACAAGAGAAGCAAACTGTGATGACCACCTGTGAGGTCCAAGTCCACAAATCATAACAGCATGTTCCATGACCAGCAGATTATCTGTCTGGATCATTCTCTAAGAGATATAGTACTGGCAACTACTCATCTATGAGACTTTCGAAGTCAGAGGAGTTCAAACCATTAACTGATTGGTCAAGATCAGAATTAGGCCCTTGCTTTATATGAAGAGAGTGACCCTTCACCATCATACCAAAATACAAAGAGAAGATGCCAGCCCATAAATACCACTTTTAGACCCCTTGCCAGAGGTTATGGGATCAGCAAATTTTTCAGAACTGGACCAATAAATAAGAATGCTCAAGAAGATCCTAATTTAGGAGAAAGATATAATGGTGATCCCAGAATAATAACATTAGTACAAGAGACAGCCTTTCCTTATAAGCCACCAGATCAGAGCACAAGAAGATCATATAGTATATGAGATGAGCAATGATGACCAACTGTGAGTCATTGCGACCACAGTATAAGCATCTTAAAGAATATAAAAAAAGAATCAAGGAACTACAGTAGCAGCAACCAATAAGAACCACCAATCTCAAAATAACTCAAAGACTTACCATAAACAAAATATCTGCTGCCCACCAAATCTCAAGGTCAAGGAATTACCAAGGCATCTCAATTGAGGACAAAATGTTCCAAGACATCAGAAGAGCCATGAGGACCTGCTCAAGAAGGACTCCTAGTATTAACCTGGGTACTGCAGATCTCTATCACTTTATCCTCTACTGCCATGAAATAGAAACAAGGATCACCATTGCTATCAAATGCCTCCAAATGTGGCAGGAGTATGAAATAGGAAACCTCCTCTGCCAGGAGTTCCCACAGGCCAGCCCTTAAGAGTTACAAGATACCACTCTCATGGATATATGTAAGACAAGGATAGCTAAAAAGATTCATCAGATCTTCAGGCATACACCATGGTTGATCCCCAACTTGGAGTATGTTAAAGTCTCAGATTTCAGAGACCTGTTATCCCACTGTATCAATGCACTAGAAGCCAGGGTGACTACAGAAGCCCAGTTTACTATCATCCTCAATAGTGATAAAGTAGAAGACTTCTGGCACCCCATCCTCCAGGACAACCCAGACTAATTCCTACAAGAGTTGATCTCAGTATTCTAAGACCCAAGCATCCAGGTTAGACCTCTTCAAGACTCCACATTTGTTTTCTATTTTGTAGAAGAGAACCTCATAGACTGGAGAGCCCTAGTATAATACTTTAGTATAGTTTATTTCTTTTCTCTATCTTTCTTGAATATTCTATAACCTTCCAGCACTTTCCATATACTTAGAAATCCCCTTCTTGGTGCTAAGCATTAACTAGTACTTATTTAGCTAGTCACAGAATATCCTGGAAACTTATAGAACTTTACTTATCATCATTTATCATCTTTGCTGAGAACTTTCCTCTTGGCATTTTCTTTTGATTTCTCAGATCCTTCTGGATCCTTCCTTCAGATCTTGTATAAATATCCTCTTTGTTTTCATGAATAAAGCCTCAGAATATTTTCTCTCTGAAATCCTTCAAGAACACTTGAATCCTTAGTATCTCTTTGAGCTACTTAGGACCACCAGAACTAGTCACTTCCTCATTTAGAAACTAGAACTGTTACACTTGGTAGCAGCAGTTAAGTTATATCTAGTCTTATCAAGACACCTCTCAAGATATCAGACATAACACTATGGAGAACAACAGGTGAGAACCCTTCATACAGTACCTATGGTCCAGGCAATGCCTCATACAATCAGCAAGAAGAAGAGGAACAGCAAAACCCTACTCAGTCAAATGGGGCCATTGAGAGTCTTTTGCAGACCACATTAGCTCAGATTGCTCAACTTCAAGAATGCATAGAAAGAAAGGAAAGCAAGGCCTCTGCTCATACCTCTGCACCTTCACTGATATCAATACATCTGACAGTAGTCACTATCAAGTCTCAGAAGCCCGATACTTTTGATGGTCAAAGAGGAGGACTGTCTACTGATGCCTGGCTTTTCCAATTGGAGCAATATAGAGAACTGACCAATTTGGAAGAAGCAACACCAGTCAAATTCACTACCACACCCCTCTAAGGGAATGCTGCAATCTGGTGGCAAAATCATGTCCAGAATACCAGATTCTCTGACTGAATTAAGACCTGGGGCAAATTCTCTGATGCTATTCAAGGCCAATTCAAACCAGTCAATAGTACCAAGGCTGTACAAGACCATCTGGCAAATGTCAAACAACTCAAGTCTGTGCAAGCATACAATGCACAATTTCTGTCAATCCTACTAGAATTACCACATGTCACTGAAGACAAGAAGGTCAACAAGTACATATGAGGCCTGAAAGGTCAAACCTGAGTTTGTGTTGAACTAGAAGAATCCAAGGACCTAGATACAGCAATGAAAATTGCTGATAGATTTGATGTCATCACCTATGGTCACTGCTTTGAACAGAAGAGACTGCCTTTCAACAATAACAACAACTACAAAAGGGAGGAACCCAAAGTCAGAACTGTTGGGCCTGCCCCCATGGACCTAGATACTATTGACAAGAGCAAGAAAGACAAGCTTACACCTGAGGAAAAGGAGTGCCTCAAGAAGGCTAGAGCCTGCTTCTTTTGCCATCAGCCTGGTCACATTGCAACCAAATGTCCCAAGAAAACTGCCAAACCAAAGAGGATCCTAGTCCTGTCCAAAGACACTCAAGGTCAATCAGTTGAACAAGAAGTCATACTCAATTTCATATGAGTCAATCCCAAGGCTCAGATCTCTCAAGTATAGTCAGAAGGAGCCATTGGTCTGGACCTTCAAGCAGTATAACAAGTCACCAATCCTGCACTTGAAAGAAGGCTCATTCCAACTGGCCTTTCAGTCGAAATCCCCAAGGAACATTATGCAAGAATTGTACCAAGATCTGGCCTCAGTTTCAAGCACTCATTGGATGTTAGTGCTGAAATCATTGACCCTGACTTCTGAGGTGAAATGCAAGTCCTGCTAGTTAACCACAAGAACCAACCATATACCATCATGAAGGTGACAGAATTGCACAGCTCATTCTGGAGCAAGCCACCCTACTAGTTATCAAAGAAGTCACCAAGCTATCTTCAACCAAGCAAGATCAGAAAGGCTTTGGTAGCACTGACAAGGTTGCGAGCATAGCTGAGAACTGAGCCAATTTAATGCTCATTTTCAAAGGTCTAGTCAAGGAACAAGAACTAGATGTTCTTATAGACAGTGGAGCTATTGGGAACTTCATCAACAAGAACCTCATTGACAAGCTCAAGATTCTTATCAAACCAGCTGGCAAGAATGGTGGAGTTGTCACTGCAGATGGCACCACCTTACCAATTGACTCAATTGCTGCTAAACTTCCCCTCAAGATCCAAAAGTACTGGAACTATTTAGATTTCGAGGTAGCACCACTAGGAGACTATGACCTGATCCTAGGCAAACCCTGGCTTATACAGCACAACCCTCAGATTGATTGGACCAAGAATGAAGTCACCTTGATTCAGAATAGAGCCAACATTACCATCAAGCCAGACAAGACTCAGACAAGAACCCCAATTGCTACCCTTTTGGCAATTCAGTTCAAGAAGACCCTCAAGAAAGCTACCTGTGTCTTTGTAGCACTGATCTGACCAAAGAAAGAAGACAAGAAGCTATCAATTGGTGAAGGCATCAAGTTACTGCTGAACAAGTATAAGGATGTCTTTCCAGACAAACTACCTAGTCTACCACCTTCAAGAGACCATGACCATGAAATCAAGTTGGTATCTGGTATAGTTATATCTAAGAAGAAAATGTACCACATGTCTCTACTTGAAATTGAAGCAGTCAAGAAAGAACTCAATGAACTCATCAAGTGAGGGGCCATTCAGCCAAGCAAGTCACCCTTTGGTTCCCTAGTCCTATTTGTCAAGAAAAAGGATAATACTCTGTGAATATACATAGACTACCGAGTACTCAACAAGATCACAGTCAAGAATCATTACCCACTACTGCTCATAGATCAAATATTTGATGCTCTTAAAAATGCAAAGTACTTTACCAAGATTGATCTCACCTCTGGGTATCACCAAATTTGAATCAAGCCAGAAGACATACCCAAGACTGCCTTCATGATACCCTTTGGACTCTATGAATTTCTAGTCATGGCCTTTGGTCTCATCAATGTGCCAGCAATCTTTCAAGATCTCATACAAACTGTCTTCAAGGATCATCTCTATATCTTTGTACTTGTATATATTGATGACATCCTGATCTTCAGTAGCACTGAAGAAGAATACCTCAAGCATATTGAACAAGTCCTCAAGATCTTCCATGAGAACAAGCTCTATGCAAAGCTCAAGAAATGTGAATTTTTCAAGGATCAAGTTGAATACCTTGGACACATTATATCAGCCAAAGGAATTCAAGTAGACCTAAGGAAAATACAAGCTATTGAATAGTGGTCTGTACCAGCAAACCTTACTGAACTCAGGTCCTTCCTTGGTCTGGCTGAATACTACTGTCAATTTGTCAAGAACTTCTCTGGCATCACAGAATCTTTGACAAATCTCCTGCAAAAGAAACCCAACTCTGACCTCTATGTCCCTTACATCTAGGATGCTTTCTATCAACAAGCTTTTCAAGAACTCAAGAACTGCCTGACCCATGCACCTGTCCTTAGAAATATAGACCCAAACTTGAAGTTCACAGTTACTATAGATGTATCTAACTTTGCCATTGGTGCAGTCATTTCTCAAGATGATGGTTAAGGACACCAACCTATTGCCTTTGAGTCAAGAAAATTGTCCCCAGCAGAACAAAAGCTAGCTACTCACAAAAAGGAACTCCTGGCAATCATGCATACTCTCAAGATCTGGCAATACTACCTAGAAGGAGTTGAGTTTGATGTAATCACTGATCACAGATCCCTTCAGTACATCAATACTCAACCAACTCTTTCTCGCCAACAAGCTAAGTGGAGTCAACTACTTCAGACCTTTATCCCAAACATCATCTATAAGCCCGGCAAAACTCTAGTTGTACTAGATGCACTTTCAAGGAGACCTGACCTTGCCGCAATTTTACAAGTTACCATGGTATCTGAATTCTTCAATTAGATCAAGAAGGCATATGAACAAGACTCTCTGGTTCTACAAAGGAACACCAAGAAATTCAAGAAAAGATATACCATCAAGGACTACCTCATGTACTATCAAGACAAAGTATATTCCTGCCAACCCTGAACTACGGTACAAGATTCTTCATGAACATCATGATTCCTCACTAGCTGGTCACCTTGGAACCGAGAAGATCATCAAGAATATCCAACAAGACTACTACTGGCCAAATATGCTCAATGTAACATTTTAGTATAGTTTATTTCTTTTCTCTATCTTTCTTGAATATTCTATAACCTTTCAGTACTTTCTGCATACTTAGAAATCCCCTTCTTGGCGCTGAGCATTAACTAGTACTTATTTAGCTAGTCACAGAATATTCTGGAAACTTGTAGAACTTTATTTATCATCATTTGTCATCTTTGCTGAGAACTTTCCTCTTGACATTTCCTTTTGATTTCTCAGATCCTTCTGGATCCTTCCTTCAGATCTTGTATAAATATCCCCTTTGTTCTCATAAATAAAGGCTCAGAATATTTTCTCTCAGAAATTCTTTGAGAATACTTGAATCCTTAGTATCTTTTTGAGCTACTTAGGACCACCAGAACTAGTTGCTTCCTTATTTAGAAACTAGAACTATTATACTTGGTAGTAGCAGTTAAGTTACACCTAGCCTTATCAAGACACTTCTCAAGATATCAGTTACAATACTATGGAGGACAATGGGTGGAATCCTTCATACAGTACCTACAGTCCAGACAATGCCTCATACCATCAATTAGAAGAAGACGAACAGCAAAACTCTACTCAGTCAAATGGGGCCATTGAGAGTCTTTTACAGACCACATTAGCTCAGATTGCTCAACTTCAAGAATACATAGAAAGAAAGGAAAGCAAGGCCCCTACTCATACCTCCACACCTCCACTGACATCAATATACCTGACAGCAGTCACTATCAAGCCTCAGAAGCCTGACACTTTTGATGGTCATATCTACCAATACCTGGCTTTTCCAATTGGAGCAATATGGAGAACTGACCAATTTGGAAGAAGCCATACTAGTCCAATTCACCACCACACTTCTCTGAGGGAATACTGCAATCTGGTGATGAAATCATGTCTAGAATACCAGATTCTCTAACCAAATCAAGACCTGGGGTAAATTCTCTAATACTATTCAAGGCCAATTCAAACCAGTCAATAGCACTAAGGCTGTGCGAGACTGCCTGGCAAATGTCAAACAACTCAAGTCTGTACAAGCATACAATGCACAATTCCTGTCAATCCTGCTAGAATTACCATATGTCACTGAAGACGAGAAGGTCAACAAGTACATTTGAGGCCTAAAAGGTCAAACCCAAGTTCGTGTTGAACTAGAAGAACCCAAGATCCTAGATATAGCAATGAAAATTGCTAATAGGTTTGATGTCATCACCTATGGTCACTACTTTGAACAGAAGAGACTGCCTTTCAACAACAACAACAACCACAGAAGGGAGGAACCCAAAGTCAGAACTGTTGGACCTGCCCCCATGAACCTAGACACCATCAACAAGAACAAGAAGGGCAAGCTTACACCTAAGGAAAAGGAGTACCTCAAGAAGGCTGGAGCCTGCTTCTTTTACTGTCAGTCTGGTCACATTGCAACTAAATGTCCCAAGAAAACTACCAAACCAAAGAGGATTCTGGTCCTGTCCAAAGACACCCAAGGTCAACCAGTTGAACAAAAAGTTGTACTCAATTTCATGCAAGTCAACTCCAAGGCCCAGATCCCTCAAGTACAGTCAGAAGGAGCCATTGGTTTGGATCTTCAAGCAGTACAACAAGTCACTATTCCTACACATAAAAGAAGGCTCATTCCAACTGGCCTTTCAGTCGAAATCTCCAAGGAACATTATGCAAGGATTGCATCAAGATCTGGCCTCAGTTTCAAGCACTCATTGGATATTGGCACTGGAGTTACTAACCCTGACTTCTGAGGTAAAATGCAAGTCCTGCTAGTCAATCACAAAAACCAACCATACACCATCAATGAAGGAGACAGAATTGCACTGCTCATTCTGGAGCAAGCCACCCTACCAGTCATCAAAGAAGTCACCAAGCTGTCTTCAACCAAGCAAGATCAGAAAGGCTTTGGCAGTACTGATAAAGTTGCAAGTATAGCTGAGAATCGAGCCAATTCAATGCTCATTTTCAAAGGTCTAGTCAAGGGACAAGAACTAGATGTTCTCATAGACAGTGGAGCTGTTGGGAACTTCATCAACAAGAACCTCATCAATAAGCTCAAGATTCTTACCAAACCAG
>RBNI01000083.1:0-44159 GCA_003990745.1 Jimgerdemannia flammicorona | reverse complement strand
ATGAAAATAGATAAAGAATATAGTAAAAAATCATTTATAGCTAGATGAGTATAGGTAGAAATCAGTAATATAGATCCATTCACAAATGAAGAGATATAAGCAATGTTAGAGAGGCTTATTAGTGCTCTGAAAGACTTTCTATTATTTCTATATTATCATTATTGCTTGCTACTTGCTGATATAGAATTGTCTATAAGTTTTATTCTTTATATAAGTTAAACTTTATCTTTGAAAGGGTTTTAGTCAATGAATCTGCTGTCATATACTTTATTAAAGTGTACTCTAGATGTATAGTACTATTTTCCATACATTTCTATATGAAATAATACTATATATCAATATGTTTTATTCTAGTATAGTGCTTTTAAATAAATCAAATCAATTCAAATTAAATCAAATTGAGTGTGATTTGAATTAAATCAAATTTGGGATTTTTCAATTCAAATTGAGTTCAAATTGAATTGAGGTCTGATTTGATTTGAAATTGAAATTTAAACTTTAAAATACAATAACTTGATAAAAATATATCTAAATTTGATGAATTTTAGCTTATTGGATTTACCTTAATAAGGCAAATACAGTATAATAAAGATTATTAAATTTGAAAAAATTTTCCATCAAGTTATTGAATTTTAAAAATTTAGGTTCAAATCAAAATTCAAATTAAATTAGACCTTAATTCAATTCAAATTAAATTAAATTAGACCTTGATTTAATTCAATTTGTTGGGAGTACTATTCTAGCATAATATATAGAATTCTTTGCTAGAGTAATTATAGACTAATTATCTCAATGGAGTAGTATAGAGTACTGTTGATTATATCTTAACTCTTTTAGAAGTTTACAAAGCCATATAGCTTCCTTTGTTGCTATAGATAATACTTGATATTCTACTTATATAGATAATATTACTACTAAAGATTACTTATATATTTATTATAAAATGACTCCTTTGCTAATTTTAAAGAGATATGTATCTAGTGTAACAGTGACCCCAGAATAATGACATCAGCATAGGAGACAGTCTTTCCTTACAAGCTATCAGATCGGAGTACAAGAAGATCATATAGTATATGAGATGAGTAATGATGACCAACTGTGAGTCATTGTAATTACAGTAAGGTATCTTGAGAAATATAAAAGAAGGATCAAGGAACCACAGTAGTAGCAACCAATAAGATCCACCAATCCCAAAATAGCTCAAAGACTTACCACAAACAAAATGTCTGCTGCTTACTAAACCTCAAGGTCAAGGAACTACCAAGGCATCTCAGTTGAAGAGAGGATATTTCAAGACATCAGAAGAGCTATGAGGACCTGCTTGAGAAGGACTCCTAGTATCAACCTAAGTACTAGTGACCCTTATCATTATATCCTCTACTGCCATGAAATGGAAACAAGGATCACCATTACTACTGAATACCTCCAAATGTGGCAGGAGTACAAAATAGGAAACCTTCTCTGCTGGAAGTTCCCACAGGTCAGCACTCAAGAGCTACAAGATACCACTCTCATAGATATATACAAAACAAGGATAGCTAAGAAGATCTATCAGATCTTCAGGCATGTACCATGGTCAATCCCCAACTTGGAGTATGTTAGAGTCTCAGATTTCAGAGATCTGTTATTCCACTGTATCAATACACTAGAAGCCAGAGTGGTTATAGAAGCCCAGTCCACTATCACCCTCAATAGTGATGAAGTAGAAGACTTCTGGCATCCTATTCTCCAGGACAACTCAGACCAATTCTTGCAAAGATTGATCTCAGTATTCCAAGGCCCAAGCATCCAGGTTAGACCTCTCCAAGATCCCACATTTGTCCCCTATTTTGTAGAAGAGAATCTCATAGACTGAAGAGCTCTAGACCTCCTTCTCACTGCCAAATGTGATAATATCATCAGTGATGATGTCATCTTACATGACATTGAAGTATGTGAAATGTATGACATATACAATGATAATGATGAGACAGATGAGATGTTCGCAGACCTCATCTCCTTCGAAGACATCCTGACCTCTAATGATGAAGCTCTTATGGTCTTGAACATTCTGCTCTAAGTCCCTTGGTTACACTGAATAATACCAGTACCAGCATTCTGATGTAATACTAAATAATGTCAGCACTGGCATTCTGATGTGATACCGAATTATACCAGCATCCTGAATCTATATAACCATCAGTACCAGCCCTAGAACTTAGCAGTTTTTCCTGCCCTGACATTTTATTTTAGTTATTGGAATTTATATTTAGCTTTATATCTTAGCAACCATTGAATTATATTTTGTATAAATACTCCTCTTATTTCCTCTGAAATAAAGTCAGTTCTAGTTCACTTACATACACTTCTTTACAAGCAATCTAAGAGATAACAAGACAGTTAAAGATAAGAAGTTTGAGGACTATAAGACCTTAGGTGTAATATTTTAGCATAGTTTATTTCTTTTCTCTATCTTTCTTGAATATTCTATAACCTCCTGGCACTTTTCGCATACTTAGAAATCTCCTTCTTAGTGCCGAGCATTAACTAGTACTTATTTAGTTAGTTACTGAATGTCCTGGAAACTTGTAGAACTTTATTTGTCATTATTTGTCATCTTTGCTAAGAACTTTCCTCTTGGTATTTTTCTTTAATTTCTCAGATCCTTCCAGATTCTTCTTTCAGATCTTGTATAAATATCTCCTTTGTTCTCATAAATAAAGCTTTAGAATATTTTCTCCCAGAAATCCTTCGAGAACACTTGAACCCTTAGTATCTCTTCAAGCTACTTAGGATCATCAGAACTAGTCGCTTTCTCATTTAGAAACTAGAACTGTTACACTTGGTAGCAGTGGTGAAGTTACATCTAGCCTTATCAAGACACCTCTCAAGATATCAGTTACAATACTATAGAGGACAATGGGTGGAACCCTTCATACAGTACCTACAGTCCAGGCAATGCCTCATACAATCAGTATAATCAGCAAGAAGAAGAGGAACAGCAAACCCTACTCAGTCAAATAGGGCCATCGAGAGTCTTTTGCAGAATGCACTAGCTCAGATTGCTCAACTTCAAGAATACATAGAAAGAAAGGAAAGCAAGGCCTCTGCTCATACCTCTGCACCTCCACTGATATCAATATATCCAACAGTAATCACTATCAAGCCTCAGAAGCCCGACACCTTTGATGGTCAAAGAGGAGGACTGTCTACCGACACCTGGCTTTTCCAATTAGAGCAATATGGAGAGCTGACCAATTTGGAAGAAGCAACACTAGTCCAATTTGCCACCACACTTCTCCGAGAGAATGCTGTAATCTGGTGGTAAAATCATGTCCAGAATACCAGATTCTCTGACTGAATCAAGACCTGGGGCAAATTCTCTGATGCCATTCAAGGCCAATTCAAACCAGTCAACAGCACTAAGGCTGCGTGAGACCATCTGACAAATGTCAAACAACTCAAGTCTGTGCAAGCATACAATGCACAATTCCTGTCAATCCTGCTAGAATTACCACATGTCACTGAAGACAAGAAGGTTGACAAGTACATCTGAGGCCTGAAAGGTCAAACCCGAGTTCGTGTCGAACTAGAAGAACCCAAGGACCTAGATACAGCGATGAAAATTGCTAATAGGTTTGATGTCATCACCTATGGTCACCACTTTGAACAGAAGAGACCACCTTTCAACAACAACAACAACCACAGAAGGGAGGAACCCAAAGTCAGAACTGTTGGACCTGCCCCCATGGACCTAGACACTATTGACAAGAACAAAAAAGGCAAGCTTACACCTGAGGAAAAGGAGCACCTCAAGAAGGCTGGAGCCTGCTTCTTTTGCTGTCAGTCTGGCTACATTGCAACCAAATATCCTAAGAAAACTGCCAAATCAAAGAGGATTCTGGTCCTGTCCAAAGACACTCAAGGTCAATCAGTTGAACAAGAAGTTGTACTCAATTTCATGCGAGTCAACCCCAAGGCCCAGATCCCTCAAGTACAGTCAGAAGGAGCCATTGGTTTGGACCTTCAAGCAGTACAACAAGTCACTATTCTGGCACATGAGAGAAGGCTCATTCCAACTGGCCTTTCAGTCGAAATCCCCAAGGAACATTATGCAAGAATTGTATCAAGATCTGGCCTCAGCTTCAAGCACTCATTGGATGTTGGTGCTGGAGTCATTGACTCTGACTTTCGAGGCGAAATGCAAGTTCTGCTAGTCAATCACAAGAACCAGCCATACACCATCAATGAAGGTGACAGAATCACACAGCTCATTCTGGAGTGAGCCACCCTACCAGTCATCAAAGAAGTCACCAAGCTGTCCTCAACCAAGCAAGATCAGAAAGGTTTTGGCAGCACTGACAAAGTTGCAAGCATAGCTGAGAACTGAGCCAATTCAATGCTCATTTTCAAAGGTCTAGTCAAGGGACAAGAACTAGATGTTCTCATAGACAGTGGAGCTGTTGGGAACTTCATCAACAAGAACCTCATTGACAAGCTCAAGATTCTTACCAAACTAGCTGGCAAGAATGGTGGAGTTGTCACTACAGATGGCACCACCTTACCAATTGACTCAATTGCTGCTAAACTTCCCCTCAAGATCCAGAAGTACTGGAAACATTTATATTTCGAGGTAGCATCACTAGGAGACCATGACCTGATCCTAGGCAAACCCTGGCTTATATGGCACAACCCTCAGATTGATTGGACCAAGAATGAAGTCACCTTGATTCAGGATGGAGCCAACATTACCATCAAGCCAGACAGGACTCAGACGAGAACCCCAATTGCTACTCTTTCAGCAATTCAGTTCAAGAAGGCCCTCAAGAAAGCTACCTGTGCCTTTGTGGTACTGATCCGACCAAAGAAAGAAGATGAGAAGCTATCAATTAGTGAAAGCATCAAGTTACTACTGAACAAGTACAAGGATGTCTTCCCAGACAAACTACCTGGCCTACCACCTTCAAGAGACCATGACCACGAAATCAAGTTGGTACCTGATGTAGCTATACCTAAGAAGAAAATATACTACATGTCTCCACTCGAAATTGAAGCAGTCAAGAAGGAACTCAATGAACTCATTGAGCGAGAAGCCATTCAACCAAGCAAGTCACCCTTTGGCTCCCCAGTCCTATTTGTTAAGAAAAAGGATGATACTCTGCGAATGTGTATAGACTACTGAGTACTCAACAAGATCACAGTCAAGAATCATTATCCACTACCACTCATAGATCAAATCTTTGATGCTCTTAAGAATGCAAAGTACTTCACTAAGATTAATCTCACCTCTAGATATCACCAAATTCAAATCAAGCCAGAAGACATACCCAAGACTGCCTTCATGACACCCTTTGGACTCTATGAATTCCTAGTCATGGCCTTTGGTCTCACCAATACACCAGCAATCTTTCAAGACCTCATGCAAACTATCTTCAAGGATCAGCTATATATCTTCATACTGGTATACATTGATGATATCCTGATCTTCAGTAGCACTGAAAAAGAATACCTCAAGCACATTGAACAAGTCCTCAAGATCCTCCATGAGAACAAGCTCTATGCAAAGCTCAAGAAATATGAATTTTTTAAGGATCAAGTTGAATACCTTAGACACATTGTATCAGCCAAAGGAATTCAAGTAGACCCAAGAAAAATACAAGCCATTGAACAGTGGCCTGTACCAGCAAACCTCACTGAACTCAGATCCTTCCTTGGTCTGGCTGGATACTATCGTCGATTTGTCAAGAACTTCTCTGGCATTGCAGAATCTTTGACAAACCTCCTGTGAAAGGAACCCAACTCTGACCTCTATGTCCCCTACATCTGGGATGCTTTCTGTCAACAAGCTTTTCAAGAACTCAAGAACCACCTGACCCATGCACCTATCCTTAGAAACATGGACCCAAACTTGAAGTTCATGGTCACTACAGATGTATCTCATTTTGCCATTGGTGCAGTCATTTCTCAAGATGATAGTTAAGGATACCGACCTATTGCCTTTGAATCAAGGAAATTGTCCCCAGTGGAACAAAAGCTAGCTACTCACGAAAAGGAACTCCTGGCAATCATGTATGCCTTCAAGACCTGGTGACACTATCTAAAAGGAGTTGAGTTCGATGTGATCACTGATCACAGGTCCCTTCAGTATATCAATACTCAACCAACCCTTTCTCGCCAACAAGCCAAGTAGAGCCAATTACTTCAGACCTTTACCCCAAATATCATCTACAAGCCCAGCAAAACTCTAGTTGTACCAGATGCACTGTCAAGAAGACCTGACCTTGCTGCAATCTTACAAGTCACTGTGGCACCTGAATTCCTCAATCAGATCAAGAAGGCTTATGAACAAGACTCTCTGGTTCTACAAAGGAATACCAAGGAATTCAAGAAAAAGTACACCATCAAGGACAACCTTGTGTACTATCAAGACAAAGTATATATTCCTGCCAACTCTGAACTACAGTACAAGATCCTTCATGAACATCATGACTCCCCACTAGCTGGTCACCTTGGAACTGAGAAAACTATCAAGAATATCCAACAAGACTACTACTGGCCAAACATGCTCAAGGAAATCAAGAAGTATGTCCAAAGCTGTGATCTTTACCAAAGAAACAAGTCAAGCAACCAAGCATCTGCTGGTCTTCTACAACCCTTATCAATTCTGACCAAGAAGTTTGAACAAGTCACAATGGACTTCATTGTGCAACTCCAATGAACCAAAACAGGCTATGATGCTATTGTTGTATTTGTGGACCATCTCACCAAGATTACAATCGCCGAGCCAACTACAACCAATGCCACTGCCCCAGAAATCACAAGAATCTTCTTCATGACTGTCTTCCGCCATTATGGACTTCCCTAAGTAATTATCAGTGACTGCGACCCCAAGTTCACAAGTCACTTCTAGCAAGCACTCTTCAAGACCCTTGGAACCCAAATTGCTATGTCCACCACCTTCCATCCTCAAACTGATGGATAGACCGAGTGAATGAATAGAACACTTGAACAAATATGTGTCTTATGAGCAAGATGATTGGGACCACTATCTGACCTATGCCGAGTTCGCCTACAATAATGCCAACCAATCATCAACTGGCCTTTCCCCATTCTAGCTACTTCACAGTCAAAACCCCAAGACCCCTACAAGTCTAGTCCAATTCCAGCAATCCAGTCATATTCAAGTCCCCACAGCCCAGAACCTTATCGAAAAAATGGATTCCCTTCTCAAGATCACCACTACAAATCTGCAAAAGGCTCAGCAACATCAAGCTAAGTATGCAGACAAGAAGTGGTGAGATATCATATACAATATTGGTGATATGGTTCTACTCAAAGCTGACAACATCAAGGTTCAATCTCAAGTCAACCGCCAGTCAGCCAAATTCCAGCCCAAGTACCTTGGACCCTTTGAAATCACTGAGCAAGTCTCTACCTGGTCTTACCATCTCAACTTGCCAACAACTATATGTATACACCCAGTATTCCATGTGTCACAACTCAAGGCCTGAAACCAGTCACCCCCATACCCTGGCCGAATTCTGACACCATCAGCACCAGTTATAGTTGAAGACCACATTGAGTATGAAGTCAAGAAAATTTTAGATAAGTGAGTCCAATACCGTCGCACAGAATACCTAGTCAAGTAGATGGGTTACCCTGAATATGACACCACTTGGGAACCTGCCACCAACCTCAAGAACTCTCAAGACCTCATCCAAGAGTTTGAGCAAAAAGGAACTCATTGACTGCCCATGAGGTTCTCCACTTGGATAGTAGATGACCTACTGTGCTGATCAGGTACATTACGCATTGGGGCTCTCTAAGAGATACAGTATCAGAAATAAGAGATATAGGAGAACCCTATAAATCCTGCAACCAACGAGGTTCAAACTAGTTCTCATCCAATCAAGATAATACTTTGGCCCTCACCTTATACAAGGATGGCCAATCCTTGCCAATGAGTCAATATATTTAATTTGAAGTTTCTTTTAGTTTTATTGTTTATTACATGTAACTTTGAGAATTCAACAAGGATGTTGATTCTTAAGGAGGGGGAGATGTAACATTTTAGCATAGTTTATTTCTTTTCTCTATCTTTCTTGAATATTCTATAACCTCCTGGCACTTTCCGCATACTTAGAAATCCCCTTCTTGGCACTGAGCATTAACTAGTACTTATTTAGTTAGTTACTGAATGTCCTGGAAACTTGTAGAACTTTATTTGTCATCATTTGTCATCTTTGCTGAGAACTTTCCTCTTGGCATTTTCCTTTGATTTCTCAGATCCTTCCTTGTATAAATATCTCCTTTGTTCTCATGAATAAAGCTTCAAAATATTTTCTCCCAGAAATCCTTCGAGAACACTTGAACCCTTAGTATCTCTTCGAGCTACTTAGGATCACCAGAACTAGTCGCTTCCTCATTTAGAAACTAGAACCATTACATTGAGAAGGCACTCCAATAAGAACTTGCTTATAACAAACTTGAGTTACTCTAAGAGATATATCTTGAAGAGAATCTGGCATATTTGAAAGACTCAGTAACTACTACATGACAACTTAGTGTCTATTGGCTGGTGATTTAAGACGAATCTCCCACTTTTAAGCTGAAAAACAAATAATCCCCATAACAACTATCCTGACTATAAGAGTTACCCCTGCAAGAATTCAAGACAAGATGGAAATGCGTCCCCCCACATTCTATAGATATACTACTGAAGAGTCAATCCTGACCTTCATTGAAGACTTTGAACAATTCACTGCTGTACAAGCCCTTGGTATGGATGCACAATTAGCCCTTCTACCAGTCAGCCTCAGAGGACCTGCCAGAGATAAGTTCAATGCAGCCACTATTGCCGATAATAGTGCAGTCAAACTTGCCAACATGAATGCCTTCCTCAGAACAACATACTATACTGAAGAGATCAAGCAAGCTCTCAAGGATCAACTCAATACTATCTGCCAGGGACTTAGTGAAGATCCCAACTCATTCTATACCTGAATCTGCCACTAGATTGTCTTGGCTGGTTATGATAATGCCCTTAAGGAATAAATAGTAGATTCAACCTTCCTCAAAGGAGTTCACACTGAAATTTCCCTAGCAATCCAGTCTACCCCAGCTGCACTGACCCCCAATCAGAAAGTGGTCTTTGTATAGAGATATTGGACTACCAGACACCCTGCTGAACATTCAATAGAGAAAATAACTGGCATCAAGATGGAGTCATCAAAACCAACTAGTATCATATCTGCCACAGTTATAAATAGACAACCAACCCCACCTACCCCCAAGACAGCCAAAGCTGACCCAGTGGAAGAACTCACCAAGCAGTTTGCTGAGATGACTGCACACCTTGGTGATGTTGTTAGAGAAGTCCAAAGTGCCAACAGGAGACTAGTGCAGAGATTTGCAGCTGCTACAGAAGAATACAATATCATATGCTTTAGATGTGGAGAAGAAGGCCACTATACAAAGAATTGCATAACTGAAATAAGATGCAAAGTCTAACCAAGTGATGCTAGCAGAACCAGAGAACAAACCAATGCAGTAGTCATCAAGGAGATTAGTGATACTAATGATGAGAATACTATGAAGAGCTCAAATTCTACCCTACTATTGAAGGTACTAGAACCCGGTCCAAGCTCTATGATAAGAAGAGCAACAGCAAGCCAGTTAGAAGATCAAAGAAGACCCCAGCTGTCACTATTCAAAGCAAGACTCAACCCGAGGAGATTGATCAAGACATGGAGTTAGATAAAACTGCCTGCCAAATTATAAAAGACACTACTCCAGTCTCAGGAGAAAGTGAAAGTAAGAAGGAACAGAAGCTGTACAAGACCAAGATCTACCAGTATGATATCTACAAAGATCTCAAGGAACAGAAGGTCAATGCTACTTTTGGACAACTAGCTGAAGTTCCTGCCTTCAGATAGCAGTTGAGAGTAGAACTTGCAACTACTGTCAAGAATCAAGAGTACAAGATTGTAGAAGCTCACAATATACAAGAAGAATCTGAAAACTTAGATAAAGAATCTGAAGACCAGCACAAGACATCAGCCTATACCCCATGTCAGATCGAAGACTGTATCTTTGATGCCATCATTGATACTGGTACTAGAGGATATCTCATGAGTAAGAAGACAATTGACCACCTAGGCTAGGACATTAAAGAGTCCACTAAAATGGTCTATGTCACAGCAGATGGTACATGAGCTACTCTCCTTGGCAAAATCTGAGAAGTCTCCATCAAGATAGGAGGAGCTACCATCCCAGTAAACATGATTGTCACAAGTACCACCAACTATGACATCCTCATTGGCAATTAATGGCTTCACAAGGCCAAGGCCATCATTGACCTCAATGCTCAGAAGATGCAGATCAACTATAGAGGAAGAAAGGTATGAGTCTCTATCAATGTCTACAAAGAAGTTCTACCAGATATAGAGGAAGGAGATGAAGAGGACACAGAGGTCTTCATGCACTCAGTGAATAAGAATAAGAACAAGACACCCAAGCTCACAGATGAGCAGTGGTACAACAAGATCATTGATGGCTATGCCCCTCAAGGAAGATGCCTCCATGGTACTAAGATGTACTACTCTGAACATCTGAATGACTGCTGGTTCTGTATCAGTGAAGTCAGGAAAATCTGCCAACAGAAATATAAGCAAGAAGCTGCCAAAGCAAAAAGGAAAGCCAAAGAAGATGACCAGCCCCCAGAGCTTCAGGCTGACAGTGATGATGAGGAGGAACAAGAATCAGACATCACCCTCAAGGTCAAGAAGTTTCACCCTGAAGCCAAGATCCCAGAATACAAGACTGAAGGAGCCATAGGAATGGACCTTGCCAGCATTCAAGATGCTACCCTCAAACCACAGATCACTACCCTACTTGGTACTGGAATTGGAGTCAAGCTGCCAGAGAACTATGCTGGAATTATCAAGACCAGAAGCAGTCTGGCCAAAAGCAAAATCTCAGTTAAAGGAGAAGTAATTGACCCTAATTACACTGGCAAGATCTTCCTTATAGTCAGGAATCACAACCCCACCACCTCATTTGAAGTCAAGAAGTATGACAGGATTGGCCAGATGCTGATCCACGAAATCAAGAAGCCCAAAATCATAGAAGCCATCAAACTCATCAAGACCAAGAGAGGAGAATAAGGCTTTGGATCTACTGGAAGAGGAGCCTATGCCACCACTAAGATTACTGAACTTGAGCACAAGAAAGACAAGGACCAGAATAAGCACACATATACCATTGGAGAAAACTTACCCCTGGAGGAACAACTTCTCAAGATCCTGTACCAGAATGAAGAAGTACTTGCTATAGACTTCAGGGATATCCACAATCAAGAACCCAAGTACTACTATGAAGTTGATACTGGTGATACCAAGCCCATCTATCAGAAAGCTGGACCCATACTATCTGCCTACAGAGAATGGCTGTGAGCAGAACTCAAGGAAATAGAAGAAGCTGGAATTATCAAGCAAGCTATCAGTCCTTGAGCTTCACTATTGTTCTCACTCCAAAGAAAGGAAGCAAGCCTGGAGAGTTTGTACCAAGACTCTGCATTGACTACAGGAAGCTCAATGCTATCATCAAGAAGGATAGGCAGCCCTTGCCAAATATTCAAGAAATCCTTACCACCCTTGGAAGTGAAGCCAAATACTACACCACTCTGGATCTGTTCTCAGGCTTCCATCAGATTGGTCTCACTCAAGATACCAGTGAGAAATCAGCTTTCATCACACCTGATGCCACCTATATCTACCTGCGAATGCCATTTGAAATGTGCAATGCCCCAGTAAGTTTTCAGTGAATGATGAACAGAGTCTTTAGCAATGAGATTGGAAAATGGCTCTTTATCTATGTTGATAATGTAATCATCTTCAGCAATACTACACAGGAACATGTCAATCACATATAGCTAGCTCTCAAGAAGCTCAAGGAGTATGGCCTCTACATCAAGCCCAAGAAATGTAAGTTTGCAGCTCAGGAAATCACCTATCTAGGACACCTCATCAACCAGACTGGAATCTACACAGACCCCATGAAGATTGAGACTGTTGCAGCTAGTGCTCCGCAAACCCAACCTGATTAATCTGAAACCCGACCTATAAAACAGCCAACCCGGAATTAGATATCACCTGTTTTTAACCTAATCTGGAATTATATATTACTTATCTTTAACCCGATCTGGAATTATACGTCACCTATCTTTAACTTGACCCAGAATTGTACGTCACCCATTTTTAACCCAACCCAGAAAGATACATTACCCATCTTTAATCTGACCTGGAAATATATGTCACTCGACTTGTTATTTACCCTTAACTCAAACCTGAACCCAACCCCTGAACCTGACCCTGAACCCAACCCCTAAACCTGACCCTGAACCTGACCCTCTGAACTCTGCTCTGAAAAAATGATTCAGAAAATATTTGGATAATATTCAGAGCAATTGAAAGTAAAAAATATCTGAAGACCACCAAGAATCCAAACACATGCATGCACGAATTGTATTTACATACAAGCTGTTTTAACATTCAGTCACTAGCTCACTAGCAATAGAAAAAATACATTCAGATGGAACAGATATCACTGAAATAGCAAGACAATCATGAGCCATTCGTGAAAGATTAGAATATACTGACTGATTTCACTACCACCAATCCAGTATATCTATACAAGGATCAGCTGGATTCTCTAACAAATAACTGAAATAGAGAAATATGAGTGAAAATTAACCAAGCCAACCAAAAAACATAAAAACAATACCCACTATTCAAGCTCATCATCCACATCGACATGCTGTTTCTTCTCATATATTGAGTTGATAAAATTATTGGCATTACAAGATATTGAGAGTATAATGATAGCATTAATAGGCTTATACTCCTTTTTCTAGATACGTTCTATCTGATTCTTCCATTCATCAATTAAGGATTTTTTCCATTGCTCATGATGGAAATAACACATATTGATATGTGGATCTAAGGCTGAAGCTATGCTGTATAATGATATCATCTTATAGTAATACTTTAGAAGTTTCATATATGCATTCTCAGCAGTGGTAAGCATTATCTATAAAAAAATAAAAATATACACATATTACTTCCCAATTACTTACTAAATTAGTTCCTAAATTTACAAATAAAATTACTTTCAAAATCATATATATACCTGATTAAAATGTTCACCAGTTTGATATGTATCGATGACATCTTTGAGGTGATCACATAGCCAATTAAATAGTGGGATAACAGCCACTATTGTAAGATACTTCAAAGCTAACATCACGGTTATCACTTTGGCAAAAGGCTCGAGAAATTAGCAAATCAATTCAAATTGTTGCCATGTATCTTCAGATATATCGCTCATTTGCTTATCCATGGCACACAATATATCCAAGCCCTATTTGGATATAATATTAATTTATTTAGTACCAAAATACTTCCGAATTGTATTACAAAATCTATATAAATGGATTCAAAATCTTACCTTATGAATCTCTAGAGCATGTACTAACATTTTATGTATAGAACTCCATCTCATTGTAATATCTAAGAGAGGCTTCAAAATGGGAATTCTAAAGGATTCACAGACCTTCGCCAGTTGTACTTGTCATTGTGCTGAATTTTTGATCTTCTTTATCAACTCCCGTAGCTTTCCAATGGGCTCACTAAGAGAACCAAGAGCATCATGAATGACAAGATTCAACATATACTCAAAACAGCATATATGAGCAAGCGGATGATGGAGATTCTCAAACAGAGTATCATTGTTACTGGTATTGTCATACACAATAGCAATGATTTGATTGTCACTAGGTAATAAATTATCTATTACCAGCTCCAGACTTTTCATAAGATTGGCACCTATGTGTGTTATTTCACTGATATTCACAAAGTCTAAGATAATGTTATACATCTTCCAATCACTGTCAATCCAATGGGCTGTTATTCCAAGAAAGGCCTTGATGTTAATGTCTGATGTCCAATAATCAAGTGTAAGTGACACCTTCAACTTGAGCCCTGCTAGCCTTACTTTCACTTAAGTCTGCAATAGTTCAAATTCCTTTCGAATAACTCATGAAATTATATCAGCTGATGGAAGGGCCAGATCAGGGCATAATATATGAAGGAGATACTTGAAGCTAGCATTTTTGATAGTGGAGAATGGCTGATATCCAGTGACAATAAAGTTGGCAATTAATCAACAGAAATTTTTTTTCATCACTTAAAGTCTTGCTAGTGTGTTCCTATTTGTAATAATAAAATTTGATCAATTATTTTTCTAATAACCTTCTAAGTATTTCCCAAATTCCATTCTATCTATACTTATAATATCATCTTTCTTAGACCAGCAAGGATTCTCAGCATGCTGGAGAGGTAAGAGCATGGTATTGTGATGCTTCCAGAGATGTCGTTTAAGATTATTGATATTGCCATCCTTCGATATATAGCTCCAAGTCATGCAATAGTTGTAACTGATGAGCTTACTTTGTAAATTCTATTTGAATAGAGAGATATGAGATTATATTAAAACCTCAACTGCTTACAACTGACCACCCACCCTTACAACTAATGAGACCAATCACCTCTATGAATTCAACTATTAGTACAATGTATAAAACTACCTTTGTGGTATGATTCCATACTCAGCTATCACCAGGTTTTGTTTTTATTTTTATTCTTGTACTTGTTGATGATAATGAACTGGTGGAGATATCTGATATATCCTCCAATATATCCTCCAATATATCCTCCAATATATCATCCAATAGTTCTGAGATTTCTCCTAAATGTACTTCTTGATCTTTAGATATTTTGAATGTTTGATGATGGCAGAGACTGGGAGCTTGAGTGGGAGGCTGGGAGCTGGAAAGTGGCTAGGAAGTGGTGAGCTAGGGAGTGGCGAACTGGGAAATGAGCTGGGGGGGCAGTGAACTAGGGGGCAGGGAATTGGGGGGAGGCAGCAAGCAGTGGGAAAAGCTAGAAACTGTGGGGCCTGGAACAGGAGTCAGTGAGCTGGGGGGTAGTGAGAGAGAGAACAGTAAGGTGGTGTGCAATAGCTAATGATTGATTGTGGACAGAGGATGGATGAATAAATACACATAGGTGGTGAACTGGTATCCATCACACAACTGCAAACAGCAAATATACTTTAGAGATTCAGCATGTTCTGCATTGAGCAAGGTTTATAACAATGTTTGAGTAAGGTTTGTGGTGTATTTGAGCAAGATTTGCAGCAAGGTTCAAGCAAGATTTGTAAGTGAGATTTGCAAGTGAGATTTATATGTAAGATTAAAGTGAGATTTGCATAAGCCAGGCTTTGTAAGCCTTGTGCTTGCAAGCCTAGACAAGCTCAGTCACAAGCTAATATGATGTATATATAAGCTGATATCACATGATATCAGCTATTGGCTGAGCTTGCAAGCACAAGGCTTGCAAAGCCTGGCTTATACAAATCTCACTTACAAATCTCACTTGAACCTTGCTGCAAATCTTGCTCAAACATACCACAAACCTTGCTCAAACGTCGTTGCAAACCTTGCTCAATTAGGGCTTACACAGAACCTACTGAATCATGCAGAGAGAAGTGGAACATAGTGAGGAAAGCTCCAGATTGCAAGTGTAAGCATAAGCATAAGCATAAGCATAAGCTTTGCTCTGCTCAGTCTGACAAGCTGATAATAAGCTGATATCACATAATATCAGCTATCAGCTGAGCAGAGCAAAGCTTGCACTTGTGCTTATACTTATACTTACACTTGTAATATAGAGCTTTCCTCACTGCATTCCACTCCTCTTGCATTCCACTTCTCTTGTGTTTTACTTCTCTTGCACAACCCTCATGTATTCCTCCACCTCCCTCACCCTTATTCCTTAGATTGCAAACAATATGCAATTTAGAAATGGGTTTCGAAAGAGATTTCGAAGAGATTCCAAAAGAGATTTTGAAGAGATTTGGAAAGAGCTTCTGAAAGAGATTTTGGAGAGATTCCGAAAGAGCTTCTAAAAGATGTTATAGCTTTTGAACATTTAAGATATTAAAAGCTTACTTTTGTCTCTCATTCTTTTCACCTTGTCCTTTGCTTCACCTTGTTCTTCACTTTGCCTCACTTAATTCACTGTTATGTTGAGAAAACGTGGATATGACTATCTGGCCAATAAGTATTTACTTGGCCCCCCTCAAGCTCGACATGCTTCAGCTTGCTATCCCAAAGCTTGGTGCCCTAAAGATGCCCAGCTTGCTGACACCCAGCCTGCTGAGCTTGCCAACACCCAGTCTACTAAGCTTGCTGACACCCAGTCTACTGAGCTTGCCAACACCCAGATTGCCAAGCTTGCCAACTCCCAGCTCGCTGACTCTCAGCTCTCTGATCTCCAGCTTGACTGCCAGCTCACTGCCAGTCCACAAGCACAAGGTCCCCCATCAGATCCCAATAACACAGCTTGAAAAAGTTAGTTTTTTTCTTTTTTTTCTTTTTAAATCAATGTCCGAATTTTTTATCTAATAACATTCAAAATATACATATCCTCCAGCTTCTAAGCCTGGGCTGGAGCACAAATCTTGCTACAATTGCCATTTTTGCCATTAAGTTTGCCCAAACACTACCTAGAAGTATTGCCAAATCAATTTCTCAGATACCCCAAACCTCACAGAGAAAAGGCCTTACAAATCGGATATTAGGCATACTTTCACTGTGGCCAACAAATGCATTAAGAAAGTACATGACGACCAACTAAGGCAAGAAGTTATAAGAGTGATAGAAAACCATGCAAAAATTATGGAACATTTGTCATACTACACCAGCTTTAAGGTGAATGCCAAAGCATGGAATAAGTGAGGTTGTCCAGATGGAATTGTCATCATAGATGAATATGAAAAACTGTTGGCCATATTTGAATGAGTACCGGTGAAGAATGACAAAATGCTTTATATATAACTGATAGATGGCAGACTTGTGTATTTTGTTGAGGGGGGTGGTGGTGGAGGAGATGGAGAGATGAGAGAGGTCAACACTAGTGGAGGAGTCAGCACTGGTAGAGAGGTCGATGGAGAGGTCAGCATGGAAGAGGTCAGTGCAGGGAAGGTCAGCGCAGGGGAGGTTGGCATGGGGGAGGTCGGTGCAGGAGAGGTTGGTGTGGAGGAATATAGGGAGGTCAGCATGGAGAGGTCGGCATGGGGGAGGTTGGCATGGAGAAACACGGGGAGGTTGGTGCAGAGGACAAAATGAAGGTTGGCATGGAGAAGGTCGATGCAGAGGAGGATATAGAGGAGGAGGATATAGAGGAAAGTGGTTTGGAATATATGGAGGAAGATGGTTTGGAATATAAGAAGGAGGAGGATCAGTTGGTTTATAGCGATGAAAAGGAGGAGGATCAGTTGGTTTATAGTGATGAAGAGTAAGATCTGTTTACACCAGTAAGTTTTTTATTTTCCTGATTTACTTCCTATTTATTTCCGATTTCATTTTGATTTCTGATTCCTAATTATGTTTCTGTTTGTTTATTCTAAATATATATCTTAGATGTGCAATATATTTTTTTTGGTGCCTTGTAGCTTAAAGGTAGATTAAAGATGAGTCTGTATCAGATTAAATATGGGTCAGGGTTGGGTCACATATATTTCTCAGGTCGGGTCACGTATATTTCTCAGGTTGGGTCACGTATATTTCTCAGGTTGGGTTAAAGATGGGTTATGTATAATTCTGGGTCAGGTTAAAGATGGGTGACATACATTTCCAGGTCAGGTTAAAGATGGGTGACATATAATTCTGGGTTGGGTTAAAGATGGGTGATGTATTATTCCAGGTCAGGTTAAAGACAGATGACATATTATTCTAGGTCAGGTTAAAGACAGGTGATATATAATTCTGGGTTAGGTTAAATATGTACATGGGTCAGCTTGGGTTGCGATGCACTAGTTGCAGCCTACCTGAGATCCAGAATAACTACAGAAGTCCATACCTTCCTTGGACTGGCCAGCTACTACAGAAGATTCATCAAAGGATACTTCAACATTATAGTACCTATCTATGAGCTACTGAAGAAAGAAACCAAATTTGAATAGACCAAGGAATGCTAAGAAACCTTCAATAAACTCAAGACTAGGTTGACCCAAGCACCTATCCTCAGATAGTATATTGCAACCTGAGCTGACTCATGTATATATTTAACCTGACCTGGAATTATATGTCACCCATCTTTAACCTGATCCAGAATTATATGTCACCCATCTTTAACTCGACCCAGAATAATACATCACCCATCTTTAACCCGACCTGGAATAATATGTCACCTGTCTTTAACCCAAGCTGGAATTATATATCACCCATCTTTAACCCAACTTAGAAACATATATTACCTGTCTTTAATCCAACCTGAAATTATACATAACCCATCTTTAATCCAACCCAAGAAATATACATGACCCAACCCAAGAAATATATGTGACCTGACTCTGACCCATATTTAACCTAATACAGACTCATCTTTAATCTGCCTTTAAGCTATAAGGTACCAAAAAAAATATATTGCACATCTAAGATATATATTTAGAATAAATAAACAAAAACATAATTAGGAATCAGAAATCAAAATGAAATTGGAAATAAATAGGAAATAAATCAGGAAAATAAAGAACTTACCAGTGTGAACAGATCTTACTCTTCATCACTATAAACCAACTGATCCTCCTCCTTTTCATATTCTGAACTATCTTCCTCCATATATTCCGAACTGCTTTCCTCTATATCCTCCTCCTCCATATCCTCCTCTGTGCCAACCTTCTCTGCACCAACCTCCATTTCATCCTCCACACTAACCTCCCCATGTTCCTCTGTACCGACCTCCCTATGTTCCTCTATGCTGACCTCTCCATGTTCCTCTGCACCAACCTCCCCCATGCTGACCTCCCCCATGCCGACCTCCCCTATGCTGACCTCTCCACCAACCTCTCCACTGGTGCTAACTCCTCCACTGGCACCGACCTCTCCCACCTCTCCATCTCCTCCACTACCACCCCCCTCAACAAAATGCACAAGCCTGCTATCTATCAGTTGCATATAAAGCATTTTGTCATTCTTCACTGATACTTGTTCAAATATGGCCAGCAGTTTTTCATGTTCATCTATAATGACAATTCCATCTGAACAATCTCGCTTGTTCTATACTTTGGCATTCACCTTGAAGCCAGTGTGGTATGATGAATGTTCCATGATTTTTGCATGGTTTTCTATCACTCTTATGACTTCTTGCATTTGTTGGCTGCAGCAAAAGCACACCTAATGTCCAATTTGTAAGACCTTTTCTCTGTGAGGTTTGGAGCATCCAGGAAATTGATTTAGCAATGCTTTCAAATGGTATTTGGGCAAACTTGATGGCAAAAATGGCAATTATAGCAAGATTTGCACTCCGGCCCAGGCTTAGAAGCTAGAGGATATATATATTTCGAATGTTATTAGGAAAAAAATTCAGAAATTGATTTAAAAAGAAAAAAAAAAAAAAAACCAACTTTTTTGAGCTGCGTTATTGGGATCTGGTGGGGGACCTTGTGCTTGCAGACTGGCAGCGAGCTAGCAGTCAAGCTGGAGATTGGGAAGCTGAGGGTCAGCGAGCTGGGAGTTGGCAAGCTCAGCAATCTGGGTGTTGGCAAGCTCAGTAGGCTGGATGTTGGCAAGCTCGGCAGGCTGAGTGTCAGCAAGTTCAGCAGGCTGGATGTCGGCAAGCTCAGCAGGCTGGGTATTGGCAAGCTGGACATCTTTAGGGTGCCAAGCTTTGGGATGGTGAGCTGAAGCACATTGAGCTTAGGGGGGGCCAAGTAAATACTTATTGGCTGGGCAGTCATATCTACATTTTCTCAACATAGTGGTGAATTAAGTGAGGCGAAGTAAAGGACAAGATAAAGCGAAGGACAAGGCGAAAAGAATGAGAGGCAAAAGTAAGCTTTCAATATCTTAAATATTCAAAAGCTATAATATCTTTCAAAAGCTCTTTCGGAATCTCTCTAAAATCTCTTTCAGAAGCTTTTTCCAAATCTCTTTAAAATCTCTTTTAGAATCTCTTCGAAATCTCTTTTGAAATCTATTTCTAAATTGCATGTTGTTTGCAATCTGAGGAATGAGGGTGAGAGAGGTGGAGGAATATGTGAGGGTTGTGCAAAAGGAGTGGAACACAAGAGGAGTGGAACACAAGAGGAGTGGAATGCAGTGAGGAAAGCTCTGGATTACAAGCATAAGCATAAGTATAAGCACAAGTGCAAGCTTTGCTCTGCTCAGCTGATAGCTGATATCACATGATATCAGCTTATTATCAGCTTGTCAGACTGAGCAGAGCAAAGCTTATGCTTATACTTATGCTTATACTTATGCTTGCAATCTGGAGCTTTCCTCACTGCATTCAACTTCTCTCTGTGTGATTCAGTGGGTTCTGTGTAAGCCCCGATTGAGCAAGGTTTGCAATGACGTTTGAGCAAGGTTTGTGATATGTTTGAGCAAGATTTGTATAAGCCAGGCTTTGCAAGCCTTGTACTTATAAGCTCAGCCGATAGCTGATATCATGTGATATCAGCTTACAGTGATGAGCAAAAGGGTAACAATGTTTTGAAAATTTTACTTTTATAAATAATATCTCTATAAATAATTAATATAATGAAATGTAACTTATATTTTCCAAAAGCTCTTACTTTTCTTTACCATTGGTTAAAATATCATTTTGATACCATTATTATTTAGCTTGCAATAAATTTTTACATTAATACTATATATTGTTACCCTTTTGGTTTTTCCACCACTATTTTTGCTATTTTAATATTTCACATAACCTCCTTTGGCCTTGTACATAGCAGCAATGCATCTTGGCATGCTCTCAATTAGGTCAATGCATTTTTTGGTTGATTTGCCTTCCCATTCATGCTCTATACATTCCCAAAGCTCTTGCATTTCTTTGGGTGGTTCATCATACACATTGAGCAGTTGTTTGAGATGTCTCCAAAGATGTTTGATTGGATTAAGATCGGGGGACTGTGCTGGCCAATTTAGCAAATGGATGGAATTGTTCTTGAACCAGTTGCATGCCATCTTCGATGTATGTTTTGGATCATTATCTTGTTGAAATATCACCTTCTTTTTGTCCATTCTAAAGAATTTAGTAGATTCCTTTAATTCATCTTCAAGGATTTCCATATATAGCTCCGAATTCATATGCCTGTCGATTCTGCATATATATCCAATACTATAGTAACTCATACATCTCCAAATTATAATCGATCCACTACCGAATTTCAACGTCGGAGTCATGTAATGTTGCTCAAGCTATGCCCCAGGCCTCTTCTATGCCCATTCTTGTCTGTCTGACCCCAAACAGTTGATTTTTGTTTCATCCAAGAATATCACCCATTTCCAGTCATCTATGGTCCAGTTCTTGTATTTTTGTGCAAATTCATACTATGATTTGATATAGTGTGGCAATAATAATGGCTTTTTCTGCTTCATGAATGACTTCAAACCAGTACCTTTTAATGTTCGATGTATTGTGGTTGTGCTCACACTGGCTCGGCCCTCTTCTTGAAGTATTTTTGCGACATTTGCAGCAGTTTCAACCTTGCCACTGGATACCTGGCAGACAATCTATGATCTATCTTGAGTAGATAACTTTGGTGGATGACTGTCTTTTGATATGTTTGCATTGTCACAATGCTCATTTCGGATGCAGCTAACTGAAGTAATGCTTATGCTGATTGCTTTGGCAATCTTTTTTGCCAACTGCCTAGAATTCAACCTATTGATGATAGTGTTGCGAATCTCAATAGATAGCTTCTGCATTTCATATAAGAAACGAATATCAGTATGAATTTTTACACCATTTTTATGCCAAGGATGACATCAAGAATGATGCCAAGAATGATGCCATATGTTGCAGCTATATAAAAGATTGAGTGGGTTATGTGAAATACTAAAATAGCAAAAATGGCAGTGGAAAAGCCAAAAGGGTAACAATATATAGTATTAATGTAAAAATTTATTGCAAGCTAAATAATAATGATATCAAAATGATATTTTAACCAATGGTAAAGAAAAGCAAGAGCTTTTAGAAAATATAAGTTACATTTCATTATATTAATTATTTATAGAGATATTATTTATAAAAGTAAAATTTTCAAAACATTATTACCCTTTTGCTCACCACTGTATATACATATCATATCAGCTTATGACTGAGCTTGTCTAGGCTTGTAAGCACAAGGCTTGCAAAGCCTAGCTTATACAAATCTCACTTTAATCTTATGTGCAAATCTTACTTACAAATCTCACTTGCAAATCTTACTCGAACCTCACTGCAAATCTCACTCAAACGCACCACAAACCTCACTCAAATATCATTACAAATCTTGCTCAACACAGAACACGCTGAATCTCCAAAGTATGTTTGCTATTTGCAGTTGCATGATGGGTACCAGTTCACCACCCGTGCGTATTTATTTATCCATCCTCTGTCCACAATCAATCATTGGCTATTGCACGCCACCTGCTGCTCTCCCTCTTACTGCTCCCCAGCTTGCTGACTCCTGTTCTAGGCCCCATAGTTCCTGGCTTTTCCCGCCACTCGCTGCCTCCCCCCAACTCCCTGCCCTCTAGTTCACTGCCCCCCCAGCTCATTTCCCAGTTTGCCACTCCCTAGCTTGCTACTTCCTAGCCACTTTCCAGCTCTCGGCCTCCCACTCAAGCTCCCAGTCCCCGCCATCATCAAACATTTGAAATGTCTAAAGATCAAGAAGTACATTTAGAAGAAATCTCAGAACTGTCAGATGATATATTAGAGAATATATCGGAGGATATATCAGATATCTCCACTAGTTCATTATCATCAACGAGCATGAGAATAAAAATAAAAACAAAACCTGATGATAGCTGGGTGTGGAATCATGCCACAAAGGTAGTTTTATACATTATGCTAATGGTTGAATTTATAGGGGTGATTGGTCTCATCAGTCATAAGGGTGGATGGTCAGTTGTAAGTAGTTGAGGTTCTAATATAGTCTCATATCTCTCTATTCAAATAGAATTTACAAAGTAAGCTCATCAGTTGCAACCATTGCATGACTTGGAGCTATATATCAAAGGACAGCAATATCAACAATCTTAAATGACATCTCTGGAAGCATCACAATGCTATACTCTTACCTTTCCAGCATGCTGAGAATCCTTGCTGGTCTAAGAAAGATGATATTGTGAGTATGGATAGAATGAAATTCAGGAAGTACTTAGGAGATTATTAGAAAAATAATTGATCAAATTTTATTATAACAAATAGGAACACACTAGCAAGACTTTAAGTGATGAAAATTTCCATCGGTTAATTATCAACTTTATTGTCACTGGATATCAGCCATTCTCTACTATCGAAAACACTGGCTTCAAGTATCTCTTTCAGATATTACACCTTGATTTGGCCCTTCCATCAGCTGATACAATTTTATGAGTTATTCAAAAGGAATTCGAACTATTGCAGACTCAAGTAAAAGCAAAGCTAGCAGGGCTCAAGTTGAAGATATCACTTACACTTGATTGTTGGACATCAGATGTTAAAATTAAGGCCTTCCTTGGAATAACAGCCCATTGGATTGACAGTAATTGGAAGATGTATGATATTATCTTAGACTTTGTGAATATCAGCGAAATAACACACACAGGTACTAATCTTATGAAAAGTCTGGAGCTGGTAATAGATGATTTATTGCCTAGTGATAATCAAATCATTGCTATTGTGTGTGACAATGCCAGTAACAATGATACTCTATTTGAGAATCTCCATCATCTGCTTACTTATGTACACTGTTTTGAGTATATGTTGAATCTCATCATTCATGATGCTCTTGGTTCTCTTAGTGAGTCCATTGGAAAGCTATGAGAGTTGATAAAGAAGATCAAAAATTCAGCACAATGACAAGCACAACTGGCAAAGGTCTGTGAATCCTTTGGAATTCCCATTTTGAAGCCTCTCTTAGATATTATGATGAGATAGAGTTCTATACATGAAATGTTAGTACATGCTCTGGAGATTTATAAGGTAAGATTTTGAATCTATTTGTATAGATTTTGGAATACAATTCGGAAGTATTTTGGTACTAAATAAATTGATATTATATCCAAATAGGGCTTGGATATATTGTATACCATGGATAAGCAAATGAGCGATATATCTGAAGATGTATAGCAACAATTTGAATTGATTTGCCAATTTCTTGAGCCTTTTGCCAAAGTGACAACTGTGATGTCAGCTTCGAAGTATCCTACAATAGTGGCTGTTATCCTACTATTTAATTGGCTATATAATCACCTTGAAGATGTCATCGATATATATCAAACTGGTGAACATTTTAATCAGGTATATATATGATTTTGAAAGTAATTTTATTTGTAAATTTAGGAACTAATTTAGTAAGTAATTGGGAAGTAATATGTATATATTTTTATTTTTTATAGATAATGCTTACTGCTGCTGAGAATATACATATGAAACTTCTAAAGTATTACTGCAAGACAACACCATTATACAGCATAGCTTCGGTCTTAGATCCACATATCAATATGCATTATTTCCATTGTAAGTAATGGAAAAAATCCTTAATTGATAAATAGAAGAATCAGATGGAATGTATCTGGGAAAAGGAGTATAAGCCTGTTAATGCTATCATTATACCCTCAATATCTAATGATGCCAATGATTTTATCAACTCAATATACATATGAGAAGAAACAGTACGTCAATATGGATGATGAGCTTGAATGGTGAGTGTTGATTTTATGTTTTTTGGTTGGCTTGGTTAATTTTTACTCATATTTCTTTGTTTTAGTTATTTGTCAGAGAATCCAGCAGATCCTTGTATAGATATACTGGATTGGTGGCAGTGAAATCAGTCAGTATATCCTAATCTTTCACGAATGGCTTGCGATTATCTTGCTATTTTGGTGACATCTGTTCCATCTGAATATATTTTTTCTATTACTGATGAGCTAGTGACTGAATGTCGAAACAGCTTGTATGTAAATACAATTCATGCATGCATGTGTTTAGATTCTTGGTGGTCTTCAGATATTTTTCACTTTCAATTGCTCTGAATATTATCTAAATATTTTCCAAATCATTTTTTCAGAGCAGAGTTCAGAGGGTCAGATTCAGGGTCGGGTTTAGGGGTCGGGTTCAGGGCCAGGTTCTGGGGTCAGGTTCAGGTTTGGGTTAAGGGTAAATAATGGATTGGATGATATACATTTCCAGGTTGGGTTAAAGATGGGTAATATATCTTTCCGGGTCAGGTTAAAGATGGGTGACATACAATTCTGGGTCGGGTTAAAGACAGGTGACATATAATTCCGGGTTGGGTTAAAGATGGGTGACATATAATTCCAGGTTGGGTTAAAGATGGGTGATATCTAATTTCAGGTTGGCTGTTTTACAGGTTGGATTTCAGGTTAATCGGGTTGGGTTTGCGGAGCACTATCCTCAGAAGACCAGATAGGAACCTAGAATTCATCCTACAGACAGATACAAATGCTATAGAATTTAGAGCAGTCCTAGCTCAGAAGAAAGATGGACATGAATATGTCATCTCCTATGCAAGCTGAGGTACCTGTGGAGCAGAACAGAACTACAAGTCATGCAAGCTTGAATGCTTAGCAGTAGTTTGGGCAGTAGACAAGTTCCACTACTACCTAGCTGGGAAACACTTCACCATTCAAACAGACCATTTCACTCTTGCCTGGCTATTCCACACTCTGAACTCCAAAGGAATATATACCAGATAGATCTACAGGCTGCAAGAGTATAACTGTACTGTTAAGCACCACTTAGGAAAAACCAACACCAATGCTGATGTACTCTCAAGGATACCCCAAAACACCTCCATCAAGACTATTCAATATGAATAAGAAGCTATACTATGGATTAATCAGCTACCTTAGGCAGCAGAAGATGCCCAACTACCTTAAACCCTAGACAATCACCATTATCAACTAGACTTGGAAACAGTTTGAACTAGACAATACTATACTCAGAAAAGGAGAAAAACTAGTAATACCTGAACACAAGAAGTATCAAGTAATGAAGGAAGTACATGAGCAAGGATATCTAGGAGGAACCAATATATACAATAAGGCAAGAAGAACTATGTGGTGGCCCAAGATGGAAGAAGACCTGTACCAATTTGTCAAAGAGTGTGACAAGTACTAAAAACAGAAACAAGATCAGCAAGACCAGGCACTCAGGTCATCAAGAATTGAGCCTATCCCCTTCCACCACATCGCAATAGATATCATTGGGCTACTACCAGTAACACTATCAGGAAACTGCTATATTGTAGTTATTGTAGACCTCTTCACCAAATGGATAGAAGCAGGAGCATTACAAGAAGCCAATGCCCTCTCTATAGCTGACTTTCTATACTGAGAAATCATCTGCCACTACAAGACACCAAAGCAAATTACAACAGACTATGGCACAGAATTTATCAATAGATTCTATGAGATAATATATCAGAAATACAAGATCTAGCACATCAAGACCACTACATACCACCCTCAAGAAAATGGACAGACAGAGAGAACCAACAAGACCCTCAAGAACATCCTGGTGAAGATCTCAGAGATATATGAGAATTGGGATAATTATCTCCCAACTGTCCTCTCTGTCCTATGAGATATATGGTCACAGAGCACACACTTTACCCCAAGGGAACTGCTCTTCAGAGAAGAAGATTCTGATAGAACCTCAGCTACAAATCTAGATCTAACTTGGAGACAGATTGATGTAGAAATCCGGAGACTACACCAAATCAGGAAGAAGGCTGAAAATTACATTATCAAGTCACAAGCGCTGACAAGAAAGAATGTGGAAAAGAATTATAAGGCCCTAAAACCCATCTGAATCAGAGAAAAGGTTCTACTGTATCAAAATATGATAGAAGCCTCATGGTCATGAAAACTGGAGCCCAAATGGGAAGAACCCTTCTATGTGCAAGATATTAAGGGAACTACCTTCTGGTTTAAAAAAATCTCAGAGACCATACTACCTACCACAGTATATAGGAACAGACTCAAGAAGTACCATAAACCTATACAAGAGAAGTAAAACATGATGACTATCCATGAGATTCTAGTCTGCAAATTATAATAGCATGTCCCATGACCAGCAGGCTATCTGTCTGGACCATTCTCTAAGAGATATAGTACCAGCAACTACTCATTCATGAGACTTTCAAAGCCAGAGGAGTTTGAACTGTCAACTGATTGGTCAAGATCAGAATCAGGCCCTTGCTCTATATGAAGGGAGTGACCCTTCACCATTATGCCAAAATATATAGAGAAGATACTAGCCCATAAACACTACTTTTTGACCCCTTGCCAGAGGTTATGGCATCAGCAAATTTTTCAGAACTGGACCAATGAATAAGGACATTTGAGAAGATCCTTATTCAGAAGGAAGATGTAACAGTGACCCCAGAATGATGATATCAGTACAGGAGACAGTCTTTCCTTACAAGCTATCAGATCGGAGTACAAGAAGATCATATAGTATACAAGATGAGCAATGCTAACTAACTGTGAGTCATTGTGACCACAGTAAGGTATCTTGAGGAATATAAAAAAAGGATCAAGAAACCACAGTAGTAGCAACCAACAAGACCCACCAATCCCAAAATAGCTCAAAGACTTACCATAAACAAAATGCCTGCTGCTCACCAAACCTCAAGGTTAAGGAACTACCAAGGTATCTCAGTCAAAGAGAGGATGTTCTAAGACATCAGAAGAGCCATGAGGACCTGCTCAAGAAGGACTCCTAGTATCAACCTAGGTACTAGTGACTCTTATCATTATATCCTCTACTACTGTAAAATGGAAACAAGGATCACTATTGCTACCAAATGCCTCCAAATGTGGCAGGAGTATGAAATAGGAAACCTCCTCTGCTGGGAGTTCCCACAGGCCAGCACTCAAGAGCTACAAGATGCCACTCCCATGGATATATGTAAAACAAAGATAACTAAGAAGATCTATCAGATCTTCAGGCATGCACCATGGTTGATTCCCAACTTGGAGTATGTTAGAGTCTCAGATTTCAGAGACCTATCATCTTGTTGTATCAATGCACTAGAAGTCAGAGTGGCTACAGAAGCCCAGTCCACTATCACCCTCAATAGTGATGAAGTAGAAGACTTCTGGTATCCTATCCTCCAGGACAACCCAGACCAATCCCTGCAAGAGTTGATCTCAGTATTCCAAGACCCAAGCATCCAGGTTAGACTTCCCCAAGATCTCACATTTGTCCCCTATTTTGTGGAAGAGAACTTCATAGACTGGAGAGCTTCAGACCTCCTTCCTACTGCTGAATGTGATGACATCATTGGCGATGACATCATCCCATACAATATTGAAACATGTGAAACATGTGATATATACAATAACAATGATGAGACAGATGAGACATTCACAGATCTCATCTCCTTTGAAGACATCCTGACCTCTGATGATGAAGTCCCTATGGTTTTGAACATTCTACTCTAAGTCTCTTGGTTACACTGAATAATGCCAGTACCAGCATTCTGATGTAACACTGAATAATACCAGTACTGGCATTCTGATGTGATACCGAATTATACCAGCATCCTGAACCTGTACAACCATCAGTACTAGCCCTGGAACTTAGCAGTTTTTCCTGCCCTGGTATTTTATTTTAGTTATTGGAATTTATATTTAGCTTTATATCTTAGCAATCATTGAATTATATTTTGTATAAATACTTCTCTTATTTCCTCTGAAATAAAGTCAGTTCTAGTTTACTTATACACACTTTCTTACAAGTAATCTAAGAAATAACAAGACAGTTAAAGATAAGAAGTTTGAGGACTATAAGACCTTGGGAAGGCACTCTAATAAGAACTTACTTATAATAAACTTGAGTTAGTCTAAGAGATACACCTTGAAGAGAATCTGGCATATTTGAAGGACTCAGTAATCACTACATAATACTAGTCATAGACTATCTATCATCTAGATTGTCAGCCCAATTGATGTTATATATACTAAATAACCTTATAGTACTCCTGCTTTATCTTTTATTATTACTACCCAAACTAAGTATATATGTAATAGTTCTGGTTTCTTTAAGAGGAAGCAGCTAAATCTGAAAGCTCTAGTTGATCTAAAGTAGCTCAAAGAGATATTTAAAGGTTCAAGTATTCTCAAAGGATTTTTGGGAGAAAATATTCTGAGCTTTATTTAGACAGAATAAGAATATTTATATATAATCTAAAAGAAAGATCCTTTTGGATCTTGGAAAAAAAAAAGAGATATCAAGAAATAGATTCTCAGCAAAGCTGACTAATATAATTCTACAATATTCTGAAAGATTCTATAACTAGCTAAGACAAGATACTTAGTACTAGTACTTGGAATGAATTGAATCAAATTAAATTTGGACTAAATTCAATTTGATTCAAATAGTTCAAATTGAATCAAATTTGAAATTTGAAACTAAATATGGTAATTCCAAACATATGTGATATAATTTACAATATATATACATACTCTCTCTCAAAGTAATTACCTTTTATACTCTCTATAGAATATATTATGACAACAGCCTCAGTATCAGATATAGCTTCAATAAGTCTAGCTTCAATAAGTATAATCTCATTTGAGAAAGAAAAAGAAAAAGTACAAGAATGATCTGGTATTTGGAAGGAGTTCACAAAGGAGCATAAGGAAAATGAAGATATCTAAATCAAATGTAATTACTATAAGATATTATATAAGGCTATTGGTGGCTCAATAACAAATTTGTAGGCATATTTTGACAAATTTCATAAGAGTTATCAAACAGGAGTGATAGAGCTATTTTTTTTTCAAAAGTATGGTTTTTATATAACTTGTCTGTTTTTTTTTTTCTTTTCTTATTATTAATTCATTACTACTTGATAATTCTCTAAATAGTCAAGATTCTCTGTAAAGTTATTTAAAGACAAACTTGTTCACTAGATTATCTATAACAGCCAACCTTTTATAGTTATTGAGAATTCAGAGTTAAAAGATCTTTTTTGTCTTCTGAAACTGAATATTACTATTCCTTCTGCTGGAACTATACAAAGTAAAATTAGACTGGTCTTTCAATGAAAATATAATACTATCAAAATTACACTACAGATAAGATTTAATATTATAATATTGAATATGAATTTAAATATTTCAAAGTTAAATAGTTTTAAATTAATCTTATTTTGATTTATTTATTTAGAAATAAAATATACCTGATCAAATATTCTTCACTATTGATATATGGACATTATTCAATATATATATATTTTTTGGAATTAATGTATACTAGATTTGTCAAAATTGATAACTCAACTATATATTAATTGATTTTATCAAGCTGTCAGGATCTTATTTGGGTAAAAATCTTGCTGGTGCCTTTGTAAACTATGTTCAAGATTTTGATATATAGATAAAGGTATATAGTGTCATGTAGTAGTTGCTGAGTCCTTCAAATATGCCAGATTCTCTTCAAGATATATCTCCTAGACTAACTCAAGTTTGTTATAAGCAAGTTCTTATTGAAGTGCCTTCCCAAGGTCTTATAGTCCTCAAACTTCTTATCTTTAACTATCTTGTTATCTCTTAGATTGCTTGCAAGAAAGTGTGTATAAGTGAAACCAGAACTGACTTTATTTTAGAGGAAATAAGAGGGGTATTTATACAAAATATAATTCAATAGTTACTAAGATATAAAGCTAAATATAAATTCCAATAACTAAAACTACTAAGTTCCAGGGTCGGTACTGATGGTTGTACAGATTCAGGATGGTGGTATAATTCAGTGTCACATCAGAATACCAGTGCTGGTATTATTTAGTGTTACATCAAAATACTGGTGCTGGAACAATTCTGCATTACTTCAGAATACCAGTACTGGCATTATCTAGTGTAATAAGAGACTTAGAGCAGAATGTTCAAGACCATAGGGGCTTCATCCTTGTCATTAGAGGTCAGGATATCTTCAAAGGAGATGAGGTTTGTGAATATTTCATCAAGATTACATAGGTCACATGGGATGACATCATCACCAATGATGTCATCACATTCGGTAATAGCGGGAATAAGGAGATCTGGAGCTCTCCAGTCTATGAGGTTCTCTTCCACAAAATAGAAGACAAATGTAGGGTCTTGGGGAGGTCTAATCTAGATACTTGAGCCTTGGAATACTGAGATCAATCCTTGCAGAAATTGGTCTGAGTTGTCTTAAAGGATGGGGTGCCAGAAGTCTTCTACTTCATTACTATTGAGGGTGATAGTGGACTGGGCTTCTGTAGCCACCCTGGCTTCTAGTACATTGATATGGCAGGATGACAGATCTCTGAAATCTGAGACTCTAACATACTTCAAGTTGGGGATCAACCATGGTGTATGCCTGAAGATCTGATAGATCTTCTTAGCTGTCCTCATTTCATATATATCCATGGGAGTGGCATCTTGTAGCTCTTGAGTGCTGGCCTGTAGGAACTCCCAGTAGAGGAGGTTTTCTATTTCATACTCCTGCCACATTTGGAGGCATTCGGTGGCAATAGTGATCTTGTTTCCATTTCACAGCAGTAGAGGATATAATGATAAGGGTCACCAGTATCCAGGTTGACACTAGGAGTCCTTCTTGAGTAGGTCCTCATAGCTCTTCTGATGTCTTGGAACATCTTTTTTTTTGACTGAGGTGCCTTGGTGGTTCCTTGATCTTGAGGTTTGGTGGGCAGCAGACATTTCATTTGTAGTAAGTCTTTGAGCTATTTTGGGATTGGTGGGTCTTGTTGGTTGCTACTACTGCAGTTCCTTGATCCTTCTTTTATATTCCTCAAGATACTCATACTGTGGTCACAATGACTCACAGTTAGTCATCATTACTCATCTTATATACTATATAATCTCCTTGTGCTCCGATCTGGTAGCTTGTAAGGAAAGGCTGTCTCCTGTGCTGATGTTATCATTCTGAGGTCACCATTACATCTTCCTCCTGAATAAGGATCTTCTTGAGCATCCTTATTCATTAGTCCAGTCCTGAAAAATTTGCTGATCCCATAACCTCTGGCAAGGGGTCGAAAAGTGGTGTTTATGGGCTGGCATCTTCCCTTTGTATTTTGGTATGATGGTGAAGGGTCGCTCTCTTCATATAGAGCAAGGGCCTAATTCTGATCTTGACCAATCAGTTGACAGTTCGAACTCCTCTAACTTCGAAAGTCTCATGGATGAGTAGTTGCCAGTGCCATATCTCTTAGAGAATGGTCCAGACAGATAGCCTGCTGGTCATGAGACATGCTGTTATGATTTGTGGACTAGAACCTCACAGACAGTCATCACGTTTTGCTTCTCTTATATAGATTCATAGTACTTCTTAAGTCTGTTCCTATGTACCATGGTAGGCAGTATGGTCTCTGAGATTTTTCTAAGCCAGAAGATAGTTTCCTTGATATCTTACATGTAGAAGGGTCCTTCCCATTTGGGCTCCAGTTTTCACAACCATGAGGCTTCTACCATATTTCGATACAGTAGAACCTTTTCTCCAATTCAGATGGGTTTTAGGGTCTTGTGATTCTTTTCCGCATTCTTCCTTATTAGCACTTGTGACTTAGTGATATAATCTTCAGCCTTCTTCCTGATTTGGTGTAGTCTCTAGATTTCTGCATCAACCCATCTCCAAGTTAGGTCTAGATTTGTGGCTGAGATTCCATCAGAATCTTCTTCTCCAAAGAGTAGCTCCCTTGGGGTAAAGTGTGTGCTCTGTGACTGTATGTTTCATAGAACAGAGAGGGCAGTTGGGAGATAGTTATCCCATTTCTCATATGTCTCTGAGATCTTCACCAGGATGTTCTTGAAGGTCTTATTGGTTCTCTCTGTCTGTCTATTTCCTTAAGAATAGTATATGGTAGTCTTAATGTGCTGGATCTTGTATTTCTGATACATTATCTCATGGAATCCATTGAAAAATTCCATGCCATGGTCTGTTGTGATTTGCTTTGGTGTCTTATAGCAGCAGATGATTTCTCAGTACAGGAAGTCAGCTATAGAGAGAGCATTGGCCTCTTGTAATGCTCCTACCTCTATCCATTTAGTGAAGAGGTCTACAATAACTATAATATAGCAGTTTCCTAATAGTATTACTAGTAGTGACCCAATGATATCTATTGCAATGTGGTGAAAGGGGATAGGCTCAATTCTTGATGACCCGGGTGCCTGGTCTTGCTAATCTTATTTCTGTTTTTGGCACTTGTCATACCCTTTGACAAATTGGCACAGGTCTTCTTCCATCTTGAGCCACCACATGGTTCTTCTTACTTTGTTATATATGTTGGTTCCTCCTAAGTATCCTTGTTCATATACTTCTTTCATTACTTGATACTTCTTGTGTTTGGGTATTACTAGCTTTCCTCCTTTTCTGAGTATAGTGTTGTTTAGTTCAAACTGTTTCCAAGTCTGGTTGATGATGGTGATTGTCCAGAGTTCGAGGTGGTTGGGCATCTTCTACTACTCAAGGTAGCTGATTAATCCATAGTATAGCTCCTTATTTATGTTGAATGGTCTTGATGGGGGTGTTTTGGGGGGTCCTTGAGAGTGCATTGGTATTGGTGTTGGTCTTTCTTGAGCAGTACTTGACAGTACAGTTATACTCTTGCAACCTATAGATCCATCTGGTATATATTCCTTTGGAGTTCAGAGTGTGGAATAGCCAGGCAAGAGCGGAATGGTCTGTTTGAATGATGAAGTGTTTCCCAGCTAGGTAGTAGTGGAACTTGTCTACTGCTCAAACTACTGCTAAGCATTCAAGCTTATATGACTTGTAGTTTTGTTCTGCTCTGCGGGTACCTTGGCTTGCATAAGAGATGACATATTCATGTCCATCTTTCTTCTGAGCTAGGACTGTTCCAAGTCCTATAGTACTCACATCTGTCTGCAGGATGAATTCTAGATTTCAGTCTGGTCTTCTAAGGATAGGTGCTTGGGTCAACCTGGTCTTGAGTTCGTTGAAGGTTTCTTGGTACTCCTTAGTCCATTTGAATTTGGTTTCTTTCTTCAGTAGCTCATAGATAGGTGCTGCAATGTTGGAATATCCTTTGATGAATCTTCTGTAGTAGCTGGCCAGTCCAAGAAAGGCATAGACTTCTGTGGTTGTTCTGGGTCTTGGGTAGGCTACAATAGCCTCAATCTTCATGGGGTCTGTGTGGATTCCAGTCTGGTTGATGAGGTGTCCTAGATAGGCAATTTCTTGAGCTGCAAACTTGCATTTCTTGGGCTTGATGTAGAGGCCATGCTCCTTGAGCTTCTTGAGGACTAGCTGTATGTAATTGATATATTCCCATGCAGTGTTGCTGAAGATGATTATATCATCAACATAGACAAAGAGCTATTTTTCAATCTCATTGCTAAAGACTCTATTTATCATTTTCTGGAAACTTACTGGGGTATTGTACATTCCAAATGGCATTCGCAAGTAGATATAGGTGGTGTCAGGTGTGATGAAGGCTGATTTCTCACTAGCATCTTGAGTGAGACCAATCTGATGGAAGCCTGAGAACAGATCCAAGGTGGTGTAGTATTTGGCTTTGCTTCTAAGGGTGGTAAGGATTTCTTGAATATTTGGCAAGAGCTGCCTATTCTTCTTGGTGATTGCATTGAGCTTTCTGTAGTCAATGCAGAGTCTTGGTGCAAACTCTCCAGACTTGCTTCCTTTCTTTGGAGTAAGGACAATGGGTGAGGCCCAGGGGCTGATAGCTTGCTTGATGATTCCGGCTTCTTCCATTTCCTTGAGTTCTGCTCACAGCCATTCTCTGTAGGCATGTGGTATGAGTCTGGCTTTCTGATAGATGGGCTTGGTATCACCAGTGTCAACTTCATAGTAGTACTTGGGTTCTTGATTGTGGATATCCCTAAAGTCTGTAGCAAGTACTCCTTTATTCTGGTGCAGGATCTTGAGAAGTTGTTCCTCCAGGGGAAAGTTTTCTCCAATGGTATATATGTGCTTGTTCTTGTTCTTGTATTTCTTGTGCTCAAGTTCAGTAATCTTGGTGGTAGCATAGGCTCCTCTTCTAGTAGATCCAAAGCCTTGTTCTCCTCTCTTGGTCTTGATGAGTTCAATGGCTTCTATGATCTTAGGCTTCTTGACTTCATGGATCAGCATCTGGCCAATCCTGTCACACTTCTTGACTTTGAATGGAGTGGTGTGGTTGTGATTTCTGACTATGAGGAAGATCTTGCCAGTATAATCAGGATCAATTACTCCTCCTTCGACTGAGATTTCACTTTTAGCCAGACTGCTCCTGGTCTTGATAATTCCAGCATAGTTCTCTGACAGCTTGACTCCAATTCCAGTACCAAGTAGGGTAGTGGTCTGTGGTTCAAGGGTAGCATATTGAATACTGGCAAGGTCCATTTCTATGGCTCCTTTAGTCTTGTATTCTGGGATCTTGGCTTTGGGGTGAAACTTCTTGACCTTGAGGGTGATATCTGATTCTTGTTCCTCCTCATCATCACTATCAGCTTGAAGCTCTGGGGGCTGGTCATCTTCTTTGGCTTTCCTTTTTGCTTCGGTGGCTTCTCGCTCATGTTTCTGTTGGCAGATTTTCCTGACTTCACTGATACAGGACCAGCAGTCATTCAGGTGTTCAGAGCAGTACATCCTAGTACCATGGGGGTATCTTCCTTGAGGGGCATAGCCATTGATGATCTTATTGTATCACTGCTCATCTGTGAGCTTGAGTGTCTTATTCTTGTTCTTGTTCACTGAGTGCATGAAGACCTCTATGTTCTCTTCATCTCCTTCCTCCATGTCTGGTAGAACTCCTTTGTGAACATTGATAGAGACTCATACCTTTCTTTCTCTATAGTTGATCTGCATCTTCTGGGCATTGAGGTCAATGATGGCCTTGGTCTTGTAAAGCCATTGGTTGCCAATGAGGATTTTATAGTTGGTGGCACTTGTAACAATCACATCTACTGGGATGGTAGCTCCTCCTATCTTGATGGGGACTTCCTGGATTTTTCCAAGAGGGGTAGCTCATATACCATCTGCCATGATATAGACCATCTTGGTGGACTCTTCAATGTCCCAACCTAGGCAGTCAATTGTCTTCTTACTCATGAGGCATCCTCCAGCACCAGTATCAATGATGGTATCAAAGATATAGTCTTCAATCTGACATGGAGTATAGGCTGATGTCTTGCGCTGGTCTTTGGATTCTTCACTTGAGTTTCAGATTCTTCCTGTGCATTGTGAGCTTCTACAATCTTGTACTCTTGATTCTTGGCAGTAGTTGCAAGTCCTACTCTCAACTGCTGTCTGAAGGCAGGGACTTCGGCTAGTTGTCCAAAAGTAGCATTGACCTTCTGTTCCTTGAGGTCCTTGTAGATATCATACTGGTGGATCTTGGTCTTATGCAGCTTCTGTTCCTTCTTGCTTTCACTTTCTCTTGAGACTAGAGTAGTGTCTTCAATAATTTGGCAGATAGCTTCATCTAACTCCATATTTTGATCAATCTCCTCTAATTGAGTTTTGCTTTGAATAGTGACAGCTGGGGTCTTCTTTGGTCTTCCAACTGGCTTGCTGTTGCTCTTCTTGTCATAGAGCTTGGACCGGGTTCTGGTACCTTCAGTAGCAGGGTAGAATTCGAGCTCCTTATAGTATTCTTTTTCATCAGTGTCACCAATCTCCTCAATGACTACTGTATTGGTTTGTTCTCTGGTTCTGCTAGCATTGCTTGGTTGGGCTTTGCATCTTGTTTCAGTTATGCAACTCTTTGCATAGTGGTCTTCTTCTCCACATCTGAAGCATGTGATATTGTATTCTTCTGTAGCAACTGCAAATCTCTGTACTGGTCTCCTGTTGGCACTTCGGACTTCTCTAACAACATCACCAAGGTGTGCAGTCATCTCAGTAAACTGCTTGACGAGTTCCTCTACTGGGTCAGCTTTGGCTGCCTTGGGGGTAGGTGGAGTTGGTTGTCTGTTTACAACTGTAGCAGGTATAATACTAGTTGGCTTTGATGGCTCCATCTTGATGCCAGTTATTTTCTCCATTGAGTATTTGGCAGAGTGTCTGGCAGTCCAATATCTCTGTGTAAAGACACTAAGTCTCTGGCAGATGGTATTGAGTTAATCTCTCTTTGGTATAATATGTTGTTCTAAGGAAGGCCTTCATGTTGGCAAGTTTGGCTACACCAGCATCAGCAATGGTGGCTGCATTGAACTTATCTCTGGCAGGTCCTCTGAGGCTGACTGGTAGAAGAGCCAATTGAGCATCTACACCAAGGGCTCGTATGGCAGCAAATTGTTCAAAGTCTTCAATAAAGGTCAGGATTGACTCTTCAGTAGTATATCTATAGAATGTGGGGGGACACATTTCTATCTTATCTTGAATTCTTGCAGGGGTGACTCTTGTAGTCAGGGTAGTTGTTGTGGGGGTTGTTCATTTTTCAGCTTGAAAGTGAGGGATTTGCCTTGAATCACCAGCCAATGGGCACCAAGTTGTCATGTAGTAATTGCTAAGTCCTTCAAATATGCCAGATTCTCTTCAAGATGTATCTCTTAGACTAACTCAAGTTTGTTATAAGCAAGTTCTTATTGGAGTGCCTTTCCAAGATCTTATAGTCCTCAAACTTCTTATCTTTAACTGTCTTATTATCTCTTAGATTGCTTGCAAGAAAGTATGTATAAGTGAAACCAGAACTGACTTTATTTCAGAGAAAATAAGAAGAGTATTTATACAAAATATAATTCAATAGTTACTAAGATATAAAGCTAAATATAAATTCCAATAACTAAAACTACTAAGTTCTAGGGTTGGTATTGATGGTTGTACAGGTTCAGGATGCTGGTATAATTCAGTATTACATCAGAATACCAGTGCTAGTATTATTTAGTGTTACATCAAAATACTGGTACTGGAACAATTCTGCATCACCTCAGAATACCAGTGCTGGCATTATCCAGTGTAACAAGGGACTTAGAGCAGAATGTTCAAGACCATAGGGGCTTTATTCTCATCATCAGAGGTCAGGATATCTTCAAAGGAGATGAGGTCTGTGAACATTTTGTCAAGATCACATAGGTCATGCAGGATGATGTCATTGCCGATGACATCATTATATTTGGCGGTAGCAGGAACAAGGAGATCTGGAGCTCTCCAGTCTATGAGATTCTCTTCCACAAAATAGGGGACAAATGTGGGGTCTTAGAGAGGTCTAACCTGGATGCTTGGGCCTTGGAATACTGAGATCAATCCTTGCAGGAATTGGTCTGGGTTGTCTTGGAGGATGGGGTGCCAGAAGTCTTCTACTTCATCACTATTGAGGATGATAGTGGACTGGGCTTCTGTAGCCACCCTGGCTTCTAGTGCATTGATATGGTGGGATGACAGATCTCTGAAATCTGAGACTCTAACATACTCCAAGTTAGGGATCGACCATAGTGCATGCCTGAAGATCTGATAGATCTTCTTAGCTGTCCTTGTTTTGCATATATCTATGGGAGTAGCATCTTGTAGCTCTTGAGTACTGGCCTGTAGGAGCTCTCAGCAAAGGAGGTTTCCTATTTCATACTTCTACCACATTTGGAGGCATTCAGTGGTAATGGTGATCCTTGTTTCTATTTTACAGTAATAGAGGATATAATGATAAGGGTCACCAGTACCCAGGTTGACACTAGGAGTCCTTCTTGAGTGGGTCCTCATAGCTCTTCTGATGTCTTAGAACATTCTTTCTTCAACTGAGATGCCTTGGTGGTTTCTTGATCTTGAGGTTTGGCAGGCAGCAGGCATTTTGTTTATAGTAAATCTTTGAGCTATTTTGGGATTGGTGGGTCTTGTTGGTTACTGCTACTGCAGTTCCTTGATCCTTCTTTTATATTCCTCAAGATACTCATACTGTGGTCACAATGACTTACAGTTGGTCATCATTGCTCATCTCATATGTCGTATGATCTCTTTGTGCTCTGATCTGGTGGCTTATGAGGAAAGGCTATCTCCTGTGCTAATATCATCATTCTGAGGTCACCATTATAATAGAGAACAAGTCTTTCAAAAAGATTGTATTTTAAAAAGATCAGGTTTTTAAAAAAGGTTGGGTTTTCAAAAAAGATTAGTTTTTCAAAAAAAGATTTGAGTTTTAAAAAAATATTGGATTTTTGAAAAAGATTGGGTTTTCAAAAAAGGTTGGGTTTTCAAAAAAGATTGGATTTTCAAAAAAGGTTGGGTTTTCAAAAAAGGTCAGATTTTTAAAAAAGATCAGATTTTCAAAAAAGGTCAGGTTTTCAAAAAAGATCAGGTTTTCAAAAAAGATCAGGTTTTTGAAAAAGGTTAGTTTTTGAAAAAGGTTGAGTTTTTGAAAAAGATCAGGTTTTTAAAAAAGGTTAAATTTTCAAAAAAGGTCAGGTTTTTGAAAAAGATCATCTTACATTCAAATTATTGATTTTCCACTCTAGATATATATTAGCTATAATAACAGATAATGCATCCAAAAATACTATATTTTTTCAAACAATCAGGACAGAGTTTAATTATACTAGTCTCAACTATTAGCTAATATAATATATATGCTATCTGACTCATATTATTAATTTGGCTATTTAGGACTTTTTAGTCTATTTAAAAGCTGATGATGTAAGTGAAAATGGTTCTAGAGAAATAATTTCAAAGCTCTGATTAATTATTATCAAGATCTAGTCATTACTATAAACATCAAGAGAGATTTACTATACAATATAAAGCTTTTGGAGTTTGCGATCCAAAAGAACTTATTTTGGACATTAAAACTTAATAGAATTCAATATATTTGATAATTAAATGGACCTTAGAATTATCAGAGATAAGCTAATTATATTATATTTAATTTTTTTAATTTTTTAGTTTTTCTTCAAATAATTTAATAAATTAATTTATTAATAGCCATTAACCTCAATGATTATAGCTGATAAAGATTTGTGAAAATATACTATAGAAGACTATACTTGGCAGCTGCTAAAAGATATTGTTGATATATTAAAGTGCTTTAAATAAGTAACAGATCTTGCTACTCAGTATAAATATCCAATAATTTATTCTGTTATTCCTATTTACAACTTTCTAATGGATTTGTTGAAGGATAATGATTAAGAAATTTGAAAATATACAGAAGAGCTAAATATCATTTACCTGGTACTAACTATAGCTATTACTAAGTTGAAGATATATTATTCAATAACAAATACTCTAATTTATTATATTGGTACTAGTAAGTAAATATTTTGATGTCAGAGATAATGTAAATCTATTTTGAAATTTGCTTGGTATCAGAAACAATATAAATCTATTTCAAAATTCACTTATTGGTGACTACTAATATATTTTAAATTTTATTTTATTTTATTTTTTAATAAAAACCAGTACTCAATCTCAAGCTCTTAAGCTAGAATATTATTTATTGCATGATTGGAAAGATATTTGAATTGAAGAGGCCAAAGATAAACTTTGTATAGTTTATAATGAAAACTATACTCCTCTATCTAGATTAATTAATTGAACAAGTTCTGAAGATTATGAAGTAGGAGATGACATCAATACTACACTATATGAACATATATTCAACAAAAGACAAAAACTAATAACAAATTCTGAGCAAGAGGTAGATGCTTATTTGAAAAGTAAAACTGTTAAATTTTAAGTAGGAGTTGATACATTATCTTGGTAGCAAGTGAGTTGGAAATTCATATTTGAATAAGATCAATTCAAAATATTATTTAAGTTTCTCTAATTGATTTAATTAATTGGAAATATTAGAGCTATAGTAGAGATTTCCCAAATCTAGCAAAAATAGCATATAACTACTTAGCTATCCCAGCAACAAGTGCTCCAATTGAGAGAGTTTTTTCAAATAGTAAAGATCTTGTAGTAGCTAAAAGAGATACTTTAGACCTTGAAACAATTTGTGAATATATGTATTTAAAGATATGGTAATTAGTCTAGTATTCCAATAACAATAGCTGATCCCAAATCTCAAAATATAGTTAAATTTCAAAATACTAAATAAATATAGTACTCAGGTATTATATTATACAAGTATAATCCAGAACTTATAGATATACTATATCTGAATATAATTTCTAAATATATATCTGATTATCATATTTGAATATAATTTCTGTCATTTCCAGCCCCAACAAGATGAGCAAGATATCATTATATCTATCTGGGAGTACTAAAGACAGATGACAAGTAGTATGAATAGCATAATATATAGAATTTCAAATATATTCAAAGCTTAAAGATATATATTATATATACTTGCTGAAATACTTATGCTTATAAGCTCACTAGCCTGTAAGCCTACAAGCAACAAGTGTAAGCTAAGAGCTTTGAATATTGTGGCAAGTATATGCTATACTAATTCTGTGAGCAATAAGCATAAGTTAAGAGCTTTGAATATTATAATAAGTATAAGTCAAGAGCTTCAAATATTGCAATAAGCATAAGTCTGCAATCTTGTGAGCAATAAGTATAATCGAATATTGTACAGATAAAATATATATAAATAAGCTGGCTTTAATAATAAAAAACAAAATAAAAAACAAAAAATGACCTTACCTTAAATTCTATATTGATCATCTTTCTGAAGCCTTTGAGAATATAAATCATACTATCAATAAGATTGTCATCTGATTGAATGATGAGGAACCTAAGACTGATGATGAATACAAGAAGAAAAAAAAGAAGATTGAAGAAGCAATTAAGCAATTTATCTCAAAAATAGCTCCTAAAGCTATCCCTCAGGCTATCTCTGAAGTCTCTACTCCTGAGGCCTCTGAAGCCTCTACTCTTGAGGCCCCTGAAGCTGCTGCTGCTGCTGCCCAAGCCCAAGCTGCTGCTCTAGCCCAAGCTATCACCCAAGCTCAAGCTGCCACCCAAGCCCAAGCTGCTGCCTAAGCCCAAGTCACTACTCTAGCCCAAGCCACCACCTAAGCCCAAGCTATCATCCAAGTCTAAGCTACTATCCAAGCCCAAGCCACCACTACTGTACCTTCAAAAACTAAAGATCAACCTTATATAAGCTGCAATAATTGTAGAAGATATGGAAAACTATATTATACCTTTGTCAAAATCTGTCAACAACTCAATCTATTGATCTCTAATCTTCTGCTGAGAAAGAGGTCATATAATAATGCTTGCCAGATAGCTACTACTATGACCAGATATGGCTGAGACCAAGACTAGAGACAAGAATTTCGAAAATATATATCAGTTATGTGTAAATTTCAGTTAGATATAAATTTCAGTTATATATGAATTTTAGTTATATATATATTTATATATAACATACCTTTTAAATAAAGAACTGATGTAATTAATAAGCTACCAAGAATCTCAAATTGATATTTAATTTGATTCAACTAATTCAAATTAGACTCTTAATTTGATTCAAATCAAATCAAATCAGACCTCAATTCAATTCAAATTCAAATTGATTTGAATTTAATTTGAATACAAAAATCTCTAATTTGATTCAATTCATTTAGAAGTACTACTTGGTATCAAAGAAAGACAAGAATATTCTAGTAGTGTCTGGACACTAAGAAGAGATTTCCAAGCAAGTAAAAGGTGGTAGAATATAGTAGAATATTTAAAAAATAATAAGAAAAGACTAACTAAAAGATATGAAAATATACTAAGACTAAATATGATTGTGAAATTATTATATCTCTTCCTTCTTAAGAATTAATGTTCTCATTAAGTTCTTAGGTAACATAAAACTAGATATACTTAACCAAAATTTCTCAAACTTGTATTGGCATATTGGTGGGGATTGGTCATCCTTATATAGGGCAGAGGGCCTATTACCAGACTAACTAACTAAAAGGAGTTTGAACAGCAGCTCCTTTCTCTGCTACTTTACTGGTCACAAGGTTTGATAGGCAACCTTCCAAGTCCCCTTTCCTCTATTATTACCCCCTCTACCTCAGGTTGGTTTGCTGTGCCTGCAGGGGTATGGTGGGAGGAGGGCAATAGTGATGAGTTGCTCTTTATTGGTGTCGGATCGGTGCTTCCTCCACTTTTTTGCAGATTCTGGTACCTTCAGCTATATCTGGAGTATACCCGTTTTGGTGTGGTACCTTCTTCCTTTTGCCATTGCCAACAAGGAGTTGTCTCAGTGTGTCTTGGGCTACATAGAGAGTCGGTCGACCTTGGGCGTCAAGTGCTCAGTGTAGGTTACCTGCAGGTCCTCGGTGCCTGTGGTGGGGCTTTCTGGCTTTGGCGTGCTTCCCAGTGAGCGCAGTTCTGGCATAGGTGACTGTTTTTCAGGTATTGTCGGGATGGGAGGGGAGATGGCTGTCACAGATAGTAGGAAGGGTGATAATGGTGAACCAGTAGAGTGTCAGGCTAGAGGTAGTCATCAGGGCTGGGGCAGGTGCTGCTTCAGTGGGGCCTTTTGATTGGTGTGGTGTGGTTAGGTAGTAGGTGTCACTCTCGGCTTCTTTTGGTAGTCAGCACGGTTGGGCCCTAGTCATCAGAGGGGGTCGAGGGGCCTGAGGCTACCCATTTCAGGCATCTTGGCTGCACTCAACTAGAACTGGGAGCTGATATGGTAACATGATCGAGGCCCGCAGACTTGAGTAGTGGGGTATTGGGAGTTTCCTCTTGCCTCACATATAAGTCCTTTACTCACCTTGACTGGAAGAACTAGGCCCTACCCACCATGTTGTGCTTTGATGAGGGTTTTTCTTTGTCTGTCATTCTCTTTGAGGTAGCAGGGGCTATTCTATTCAGCTCAGACATGGCCTTATACATACATTGGGTTCTCAGGTGTGCACTTTCAGTTGTTGGCATATGGTTGGGTTTCCCCTGGTGGTAGGGAGAGTATAGTGTGCAGAATGAGGTACAGGCCAATAGTGCTCCTAACGAGTCAATTTAATCCGGATTGGATTCGGATTGATTCGGATTGAATCCCATCCGGATCAACTCAGATGGGATTCGAATCCCATCCGGATGGATTCGAATCGGATTCGAATCAACCATTGTTTTGATTTCCAAATTAGACAATTAAATGTTTACATCAATAACTTGATGAATAATCATCCAAATTTGATGATCTTGGTGTCATTTGAAAGCCCTTAA
>RBNI01000082.1:0-44279 GCA_003990745.1 Jimgerdemannia flammicorona | reverse complement strand
CCCCCTCTACTCTCTCTTAATAAAAGACTACTATACAATTTACTATCACCACTTATCCACCACTCTGTTCACAGATTCCTTCTACCAGATAGCAATGTTGCCCACTCTGGGGACTCCAACCAACCCACCATCCTGTCAGCAAATCTCCCACCAATCCCTCCTATCTTAACAACTTCTCTTATATACCAATTCTCTGCTCCTCTTCAAATACAAAGAGTCAATGTCCAGCCAGCCCCACCTATATAGCTAAAACCCACCCTATAGTGAGTTATCCATTTTCCACACCACCTACTAACCTAGATTGCAAATCCTCCCAGTGCCCTCACTCCCCATCCAGCCTCCTCTTCACACCTAGCTGATCTCCTACTGCTATCCAAAAGTCTCCCAGAACCTCACACTCTCCCAGCCAATATTCTGGCATCTGTACAAATCTCCCAACTTATCCCACATTGTAGCACTTCTCACAATCTAATCAGCCACCATCTACCAGATGACCAGTATAGAAGTTCAACATGATATTCCTCCACAGTATCCTCTACTATACCACCCAGAACTTGGGAAGAAGCTACCTCTGCACCTCAGTACTCTATGACCAGACTTCTGCCCAGTCCCACTTCTCATCAATCCTCACTGCCTATCAACTACTTGGCCAAATATCCTGATCAAGTCTCTGCTGACACTCTACTCCATTACTAATATCAAACTCAGTAAGCAAAACACCCCCCAGAAACAGTCTGTCTTATCTCTACATAGCTGCTCCCCACAGCATCCCTCCCTCATTGCTCTTCCAGTACAGGCCCATATAGTATACTCTATCCACCACCTCCCACCAGAAGCTCTTATACCTCAGCCATCAGCTGCCATCCAGGCCTACTAGAGATAACAAATCTCCCAATGACCCCTGAGGGGAGAATCTCATCTCTCACACCTTCTGCATCAGTGGCACCCAACCCCCTCTCTGTAGTTCAATAGTCCTTTTCAACCACCAAGCTCACAGGTAGTACAGCCTCTTAGGAAAATCCACAAGGCCTAATCCTCCTCTAATTACTAGTGTTGCAAGAGTATCCCAACTGATCTGGGACCTCCTCTCTACCCAAATCCAATCTCTAGCCAATTTCATCAGTCTCTTCACTATTCAAGCTAGAAAGTCTAAGTGATAAGCTATATACCATAGCTTGGGGAATCAGTAGATATTCAGAATCAACACTCAATCTACTAGGGAGATGTGGTGACCTCCCCAACCTCTAAGAGCCTCTCTCCAAATGGCCACCTTCCTCTTCCACCATACTTGTAACAAGACAGATCCATATATAGAAAGAAAGATACCCAGATATTGCACCACCTCTCCTGTAGAGACTATTGTTCCAATGATGTTCCCTCCTACTATCTCATTCCCCAACACTATTGTCTCACACTTATGCCAGTTGAGTTTTGCTCTAGAGTGTGCCTCATACCATTCCACTATCTCCTTAAGTGCCTCAACATCCACCACTAAGCCAAGTCCAACTACCATATCATCAGCAAAAGCCCCACCTTTCATACTATACCATATATAGAGAGTCTTACTACCTTCCATCGAATCCTATCCATCAAAGATTCTAATGAAAGGGTATAAAGAATAGGAGACAGTAGATCCCTCTGAGGAACCCCTCTTCCCAAGAGAAATGTCAGACCCTGGTGACTATTACACATCAGAGCTACCCTACTGCTCTTCAACAGATTCAATATAGAAGCTCAAAATAAGGGAAGAATACTAATCCTATCCAGCACCTTGCCCAGCCACACCCACCAAACTCAGTCATAGGCCTTCTCCTGATCCAGAAAGACCAGTCTCCCATCTAATCCACAAGTCCATGCTCCTTCAATAATGCCATGAACCCAGGCTGTCCTATCTCTGATTAGCCTGCTCCCAACAAAGCCCTGCTGCTCCTCACCCAGTATCTATTGGACAATCTTCTGTAGCCTTGTAATAATTATCTTAGTCACCATCTTCCTGTCTATATCCAGAAGCATAATCAGTCTCCAGTTCTTCCAATCCTCTCTCCTTCTCTTATCTTTATACAACAAGGCCACCAGCCCTAAGTCCTGCTCTCCAACCCACCTACCATTCAGCAGAATATAGTCACAGAAGGCTGTCATCTCTTCTAATACTCTAGGGACCTTCACCATCTTCTTCCAAAAGTCCTAAGGTAACCCATCCTCTCCTGGGGCTATCTCAAGCTTAGTTGCCATCAGGACTCCCCAGATCTCATTTTATTACAAATCTCACTCAATTGGTACTTATACAGAATATATTAAATTATGCAAAATATGCTAAATTATGCAGAATATACTGAATCTCTAAAGTATGTTTACTGTTTACAGTTATAGAATAGGTACCAGTTTACCACTATATATATTTATTCATCTATCCTCTGTTTATCTTTAGATAATAAAATTAGTAATAAGAGAGCATATACTTATTACTTTTAATTAATCTTTGACCATTATATCTTATACTATTCCTAAGCTCACTCTCTGGTCCCAACTCACTACTCTTTATCTCACTGTCTCCTAGCTTGTTCCAGATTTCACAGATTCTGACTTCTCAGTACCTACCCCACTACTTGCTGTCTCTAACTTCTTGCCCTCTAGTTCACTATCTCCAGCTCATTTTGTACTCTCTAGCTTACTATTCCTCAGCTTACCACTCTCTAGCTTACTATTTTCTAACCACTTTCAAGCTCTTTGTCTTTCACTCAAGCTTTTAGTCTTCACTATTATCAAATACTTTCAAAATATCTAAAGATCAAGAACTAGATTTAGGAAAAATTTCAGAACTATTAGTTGATATATTAGAGGATATATCAGATTTCTCTACTAGTTTATTATCATTAATGAGTATAAGAAAAAAAATAAAAACAAAATCTAGTGATAGCTAGATATAGAATCATATTATAAAGATAGATATTTTATATATTATATTAATAGTTGTAGATATAAGGATAGTTAGTCATAAGAGTGATCAGTCTTATTAGTAATCAGTTATAAGAGTAGTTAGTTATCAGTTATAAGAATTTTTAGTTATATGTGGTTGAGATTTTAATATAGTTTTATATCTTTCTATTCAAATAGAATTTATAAAGCAAGCTCATCAGTTATAACTATTATATAATATAGAGCTATATATTGAAGAATAGTAATATTAACAATCATATATAATATCTCTAAAAGTATTACAATACTGTACTCTTACCTCTTTAGTATGCTAATAATTCTTACTGGTCTAAAAAAGACAATATTATAACTATAGATGGAATGAAATTTGGGAAGTACTTAGGAGAGTTATTAGAAAAATAATTTATCAAATTTTATTATTATAAATAGGAATGTACTTGTAAGATCTCAAGTGATGAAAATTTCTATTAATTAATTACCAACTTTATTATCACTGAGTATCAGCTATTCTCTATTATTAAAAACTCTGACTTCAAGTATCTCTTTTATATATTATGCCCTGATCTAACCCCTCTATCAGCTGATATGATTTTATAAGTTATTTAAAAAGAATTTGAACTATTATAGATTTATATAAAAGCAAGACTAGTAGAACTTAAGTCAAAGATATTACTTATACTTGATTGTTAGATATCAGATATTAATATCAAGACCTTTCTTGAAATAATAGTCTATTGAATTAATAGTAATTAGAAGATATATGATATTATTCTAGACTTTGTATATATTAGTAAAATAATACATATAGGTGCTAATCTTGTAAATAGTCTAAAGCTGATAATAGATGATTTATTGCCTAGTGACAATCAAATTATTGCTATTGTGAGTAATAATACTAGTAATAATAATACTCTGATTGAGAATCTTTATCATTTTTTTTTTTTTTTTTTTTTTTTTTTTTTTGTCTTTTTTTTTTTTTTTTAGTTACTTAGACTTCTACTTTCTTATCAACTAGTTTATAATATACTAATATAGATGCATCCCTCACCCAATTCCACACAGAGCTCTCTCTCTCTCTCTATCTTTCTGAAATATTACTATCTCTCTTGCTATCCTAATTCTCTCTCCACTCTATTTATAAATCTTCTTTACAAGTTCTTGATAGAGTCTCTCTTTAAGTTCTCACCCCTGCCACTATTTATTCAAAAGCTCCAGTATCAACCATTTCTATCTTACAACCCATATCTCAAGCACTAACCTCTAGTTATTCTCAAATATATATAGCCAATATTTAGTAAGCTCAATCCAAACAGTCAGAGTCTACTCAATAGTTAATCACTCATTACTAATCCCTCTCACCAGCCTCCTCTATATCTTCTATTTGCCACTAGCTTAGGAGGACAAATCCCCAACTAACTCTCAATTATCCTCCAAAAGTCTCTCATTACTTTATACTCCCCCAGACAATATTCAGAGGTCTGAACCACTCTCCCTTCTGCTCAATATCAAGGCACTCCTTATACTCTAAGGTACCCCCTTCTACCAGATGTTCTGATCAAAAGTTCAATATTATATTATACCACAGAAGCCTCTACTATATCACTCAGAACTTGGGTATAATCTACTATACCACTAGCTTGCTTTAAGACCAGATACTATTCTAGTTCTATTCTTTATTAATTCTCACCTTCTGCCAAGCCTCTGACTACAAATCTCTCCTATATTCTCAAAGATACTCTATACCATCTTCCAAACTAAAGTCATCCACTAGTATACTCTCTAGCAGAAAACAGTCTCACCTCTATATCTGGGATCCTCAGTCTATCTTGCACTTATCACTCTACTAGTAGAGGTCAATATAATGAGTCCCATCAATCACTCTCTATCAGAATTCTCTAAAGTGTATCTTCTGGCTTCTTTTTAGTATCACCAGAGAGAGCAAGTCACTAGTCATACTTTAGAGAGAGAACTATATCTTCCACACTCTCTATATGAAAGACACCTACCTATGATCCCTCAACTCACTAGCTCACTTCAGTCACTATATCCACAAGCAGTGTAAGTATTTGATAAAGTCTACTAGATCCAATTCTCTCTAGTAAATAGGTAATGTTAATATCTCTCAATCAATCTGACTCTACTGCTCAGCCCATATCCAGGTCTTGGCTATCTTCAATAACTTCTTGACCACTTATGCTAAGAAGTCCAAGTAATACTTTAAATACTATAGTTTCAGTAGTCAATATATATTTAACACTATTACCCTTTTTGCCAGAGAGATATAGCAGCCTCCTCACTCCAGAAGTATATTTCCCCACTCTACCAGCCACTCCTCTCACTATCCTCTAGACAATAGAGAACTATATACTAAGAAGTAGATCTTTAGATAACAAACTACCTCTTCTGCTGAAATAACTATTCTAATCACATTCCCACTTACTATCCCTCCATCTAATACCAGAGTCTCATACTTATATCAGTTAAGCTTAATATCTAAGTACCCTTCATATTATTCCACTACCTTCTTCAGTACTGCTATATCCTTCACAGAGCTCAGTCTAACTATCATATCATCAGTAAAGACCCCCACCTTTCAATTTACCTTAAGAATGTTCAACTCCTCTACTATATGCCTAACCTATCCAATAGAGGCTCCAAGAAGAGAGTATAAAGAATTGGTAATAGTGGATCTCTCTATAGTACCTCTCTACCTAAGGAAAATAAAGCCCTCCTGTACCTATTTACCTGAATAGCTACCCAACTCTCCTCTAACAGACTGACTAAGAATCACCAAAATACTGAGAGAACTCCAATATACTTCAGTACCCCCTCTAGCCACACTTGTCTGACTTTGTCATAAGCCTTCTTCAGGTTCAGAAATACTAGTCAACTATCTACTCCTCTAGTATGAGCTCTCTCAATAACTCTATATATCTAGGCCATCCTGTCTCTTATCAAATAGCTACTAATAAAGCCTCTCTGCTCTTTCCATAATTTTCACTAAGCCATCTCCTACAGCCTAGCCATCAATATCTTTATAACCAGCTTGTGATCTATATTCAGAAACCTCCAGTTCTTCTACTTCTTCTGTCTCCTCTTATTTTTATACAATAGAGCTATAAGGCCCAAGTACTATTCTCCAATCCAAGCCCCAGACCTAATAACTTCATCATATATCTATACAATCTCCTTCAAAACCACCTTAATGTTAGTCATTCTCTTCTAAAATCTCAAGGCAATTTATCCTCTTCAGGGGCTATCTCAAAACTCATCATCACTAATATCTGATAGATCTCCTTACTTTGGACTGATACTCTGAGTTCTTCTAAGCCCTCTGCCAGGTCTGGATACCAGTTCTTCAGATACTATTCAATATTCAGTACATTCTCTCCACTCTTCTCCTCACTCTATAATAGCCTCTACTATATACTCAAATGGTCTAAGATTCCCTGAGTCTCTACTACTATCTTCCCTGTTTCATCCAATACTCCTTTCTACTATTGCCTCAATCATCTTAACTGAAGAAGCCTTGATAAGAACTTCATAGGTCTCTTCTTCTCTTCTAAGCTCTGCTACTGCAGCCAGACTACTATGCCCCTTATTTATAAATCCTCCTCCTGTCTCAGCAGTCTCTTTAGTTTCTCTACCTTCAGCTGGATCTGCTGAACCCTCCTATGTCTCCTCTTTTTGTCCTTCAGTAATACAGCTCATATCATTAACAACTTCTCTAACCAACAAAAAGCCCACCTTATATAGTACCTCCTCTGAGCACTCTTTACCCTCCCTATCTCTCCTCAGAACCATTGAGTATCAGATTTCAACCACTGCCATCAGTCCCCAATCTCCAGTCCATTTGCTCTCCAACTAAGAATCTTAGAGCTAATTTCCACCACCCATGCATTCCACAACAAGGGCTCTTCCAATAATGAGGTATTCAGACACTAGTATCCAGGCCCCTCTCTACTTTCTCCAAACCTTCTACTATCCAGAAGACTCCAATGATCAGACTACAGATACTAAAGATTCTCAGACATCACTCTCAAGTACTTAGTAGTTAAGATTCAGTTAATTTTTATACCAAACCTAGTCATCCAGTGAGTGTAGACCTACTAATCACTTCACTCAAGTTGCCCTCTATCCATCCACCAGAGAGCTCAGTCTTTCAATCTCCTTCCAGCCTTCTATTTCTCCAATTCTACCAACTAGCCCCCTTTTCCCATCTGTTCTATCTAACTATCTATTACAAACTATGTTAAAGTCCTCACCCAAACAGTCAATTTCTATCTCTGTTATAGTATTTGCTTTCTGTAATTCTATTATCCACTCTAAGTATTCCCCCCTTTCTGCTAGGCAGTAGTAGGATCTGACAGTTAAGAGGCTCCAGCCTGGTCTCCTCCACATACCCCTCACCACTCTGTCCTTCTAGTGTCCAATATCTCCAATATTCCCCTTACTCTTTCAAATGAGAATACTCATCCTATCTCACCATACTATCAATCCCCCCCCCCATTCTCTTATCCAGTCTAGTATATCCAGGTTCTCATTATATCCCACATTTTACAGCAAGAACAGATCAGCATCCAGTCCTCACAACCAGCAGAAAATATTCCAATATCTCACTCTATAACTCATTGATATTCAAAGAGAAGATTCTAGTTGTACTATTCATATTAAATAATATTTGAAGATAAATCACTCACTCTACAATTCTATTCTCACTATATTACTAGTTATATCTAAGTTCCTTTCTGCTTCAAGCTCATCTACCTCCCCATGCTAAACATCCAGTGCTTCCAAAATCTCCTAACAGTCCTCACCATTCTGTGCTTCTATAGAAGACTTGTATTCCTTACACACTATCTACTACTTTGCCAATTCCTTCCTAGAGCCCCACAGATATATTACCTGATTTTTCATAATCACCAGGAGTGCTGCCTCTCTATTATCATCTACCTTATACTCCTCTGCCTTTAACAGAGCTGCTATCAACTCATTCTAGAGCTTTTGTACTATCTCTCTTCTCTATAAGATATCACCTCAGTATCTCTCTCTAATAATATAAAAATCTATCTTATCTAACTCATTAGCTATAATATTCATTAATATCTTTTACAACCAATTTTCATCTTCAATAACCTCTGCTACTCTCAGAGCCACCTCCTGTCCCCTGACTTTCTGATCTCCATCAGTATTTGTCATTTTTTTTTTTTTTTTTTTTTTTTTTTTTTTTATAGTTACTTGGACTCCCTTTATTAACTGATATCTATAGTAATATTGATACAGCCTATGCCTTCAACCTATCCCACAGGGACCCCCCCCCTCTCTAGTTCCAACCAATAACACCCCGTCTCCATCAGTATTTGTCCTTACCAACTTATCTCAGTTCTTCTCTAGTATATCCTATAGCTCTCTCTATAGGTACCCCTCTACCATCACTATATATTTAGTCACTGTACTCTATCCTGGGTCTCTACTCTTCTCCAGAATCATCTTCTGAGCTATTCTCTTCTCTCCTACTTAGACACTAGTTCTTGATCCAACTATTTTAGCAGTATTCATCTCCTCAGCCCTCTCTTTCAAATTTACCAATAGATCTTTCAGATGCTCCCTCTCATGAGCTCTCTCTCAGATAGTATAATTTAGTTATGCTCTCTTACTTTTTTTTTATTTTATAGACTCAGAGTCCAGCAGATTTTTATTGGAAGAGAACTTAGACTATATAGGCCAAAACTCTCCCCCACTATCTATCAAGTACTGTCCCCCCATTAACCTAGGCTAGCTATTGTCCAGCAGCTCAACCATGCCAGATGCAGCAGGGCCTATGATGACCCACACCTCATTCTGCACACCATGCTCTTCCTACCACTAGGGGGAACCCAGCCATATGCCAATGACCAAAAGTGTATACCTGAGACCCCAATATATATACAAGGCCACACCCAAGCTGAATAGAATAGCCCCTGCCACCCCAAAGAGAATGACAGGTAAAGAAAAAACCCTCATCAAAGTACATCATGGTAGATAGAGCCTGGTTCTCTCAGTTGAGGTGAGTAAAGGACTTACATATAAGGCAGGAGGAGACTCCCAATATCCCACTACTCAAGCCTGTGGGCCTTGATCACATTGCTATATCAGCTCTTGGTTCTAGTTAAGTGTAGCTAAGATATCTGAAATGGGTAGCCTTGGGTCCCCTGATCCCCTCTAATGACTGGGACCCAACCTGCTGAATTGTCAAAAGAAGCTGAGAGTGATATCTACCATCTAACCACTCTGCACCAATCAAAAGGCCCCACTGAAGCAGTACCCACCCCAGCCCTGATGACTGCCCCCAGCCTAGTACCCTACTAGTTTACTGTAATCATCCTTTCTCCTATCTGTAATAGCCATCTCCCCTTCCATCCTGACATCACCTGAAAAACAGTCACCTATACCAGAACTATGCTCACTAAAAAGCTTGCCAAAGCCAGAGGGCTCCATCACAGGCACTGAAGACCTGCAGGTAACCTACACTGGGCACTTGATGCTGAAGATCAGCTGACTCTCTACATAACCCATAATGTACTGAGACAGCACCTTGTTGGTGATAGCAAAAGAAAGAAAGTACTACACTAAAACAAGTATACTTCAGATGCAGCTGAAGGCACCAGAAACTGTGAAAAAGTAGAGAAGACATCAATCAGATACCAATAAAGGAACAACTCAACACCATCACCTCCCTTCTACTGCCCTGCAATAGGTACAGCAAACCAATCTAAGGTAGAGGAGATAATAATTATAGAAAGTGGACTCAAAAGGTTGCTTACCAAACCATTGTGACCAGTAAGGTAGTGGAGGAAGAAGTATATTATACTCTCTTACTATTTATAATCTCTACTACTATTCTAGTCTTGAACTTCTTCCAGATCATTCTTCTTCTCTCCATGGCTCCAGCCAGATCTTCTAATACCTCAATAAGTCCTCCTTCTTCTTTGATATCTCCTTCACTCTTGAGACCTTGCACTCTACTGAACTCAACTTAAGTACTACTGGCCAATCTCTTTCTTTTCTAGTATTTTTCTTATCTATCAGTCTCACTCTGATATCCATATCTCTTATTCTGAACTCTATATCTTCTCAGACCCAGAAGCCAATATCTACTATATTTTTATACTTTTTGATAGTATTAATAATTAGCTCTCTGGCTATCTTCTTTTTTACTATAGACATATTTACTACTACTAGCTGAACTATCTGAAGATCCCAGTATAAGTACTGAGTTATAGAGATTACCACTCCTTCTCCCACTACTACTCTTTTCTTTAGTACTTCTAGTATCAAATCCTTCTCTTCAAAGCCCATCTCTTCTCTTCTAGTCTCTTTAAAAACTTTACTGAGACTACTCCTTTCACTCTCTAGACCAGAAGCTTCAGAACTATTTTTGTCATAACTACTAAGCTCTAGAAGTACAATATGACTGTAAATTCAGATACTGACTTCTTGAGTAATAGTACTACTACCAGACCTATTATACTATTAGTTAGATCTCTAAGTCTCATATTCTCTCCCTACTTAGATCTACCATTAGCTATCATATCTGGATTTTTTTCCAGATTAGCAGTACTCCTCCATCAGTAGTTCTCCTCTCTCTCAGCTATTACTCTCTCAGTCTTGTCACCACTACCACCTAGGGTCACTCTGCTAGACTCAGTCACTCCCTCCTTTCTCTTATCTCTCTGTAGCCAATCTTCTAAACTTATTGATGGATATCCAGTCTTGATCTTATCTATAAAGCTCACTTTTCCCATCTCTTAGCCACTAGTATCACTATTTCTCCTTTCTTATCTACCTAAAAGAGAGCCTAACAGACTCTCTCTTAGACTATAACTCTATCTAATATATTGTTAATTAAATATACTTAGGCTACCCTACCTAGCTAATATCTCAGATTAATCATTGGTCTCTATGTTACTATTCCCTTTTCTCCAAAAGTTTTATTGAAAATATTATCAGAAGTTTATATAATCTGAATAGTACTAGAGAAAGATAAGAATCTCTATTATTTGCTTACTCTTATATATTATTTCAGATATATATTAAATCTCATTATTTATAATACTTTTAGTTCTATTAATAAGTATTGAAAGGCTATAAAAGTTGATAAAAAAGATCAAAAATTTAGTATAATAATAAGCACAACTAATAAAAGTTGGTAAATTCTCTAGAATTCTCATTTTAAAGTCTCTCTTATATATTATAATAAGATGAAGTTCTATATATAAAATGTTACTATATACTCTAAAGATTTGTAAAGTAAGATTTCAAACCTATATATAGATTTTAAATATAATTTAGAATGTAATTCAGAAGTATTTTAATATTAAATAAATTGATATTATATTTAAATAGAGTGTATACTATGGATAAGTAGCTGAGTGATATATCTAAGATATAGTAATAATTTGAATTGTTTTGCTAATTTTTCAAGTCTTTTACCAAGGTGATAACTATAATATTTGCTTTAAATTATTCTATAATAGTAGCTATTATTTCACTATTTAATTAGCTATATAATTATCTTAAAGATATCATCAATATATATTGAACTGATGAATATTTTAATTAGATATATATGATTTTAAAAGTAATTTTATTTATAAATTTAGAAACTAATTTGATAAGTAATTAAAAGTAATATGTGAATATTTCAATTTTATTTTTTATTTTTTTTATAGATAATAATTATGACTACTAAGATGTATATTTAAAACTTCTCTAAAGTATTACTATAAGATGATCTTATTATAAGTATAGCTTCAGCCTTAGATCTATATATCAATATATATTATTTTTATATAAGAAATAGAAACAATCCTTAATTAATAAATAGAAGAATTAGATAAAATATTTCTGAAAAAAAAGAGTATAAGTCTGTTAATTCTTTCATTATAACCTCAATATTTCATAATACTGATGATTTTATCAAATCAATATATAAGAAGAAATAGTATATTAATATTGATAATAAGCTTAAATAATAAATATTATTGTTATATTTTTTAGTTAGCTTAATTGATTTTCACTCATATTTCTCTATTTTAGTTATTGGTTAGATAATCTAACTGATTCTTATATAGATATACTAGATTAGTAATAATAAAATTAGTTAGTATATCCTAATCTTTTATAAATAGCTTATAATTATCTTACTATTCCAGTGACATCTGTTCTATTTAAATATTTTTTTTTATTACTGATAAGTTAGTGACTAGATATCAAAACAGCTTATATATAAATATAATTTATATATACATATGTCTGGATTCTTAGTGGTCTTCAGATATTTTTTATTTCTAATTACTTTAAATATTATCTAAATATTACCTAAATTATTTTTTTAGAGCAGAGTTTAGAGAATCAGATTCAGAGTTAGGTTCAGAGATTGGATTCAGAATCAGATTCAGGAGTCAGGTTCAGAGTTTAGTTAAGGATAAATAATAGGTCAGATTAAAGATTAGTTATATTTTTTCTTTGGTTAGATTAAAGATAGGTGACATATAATTTCAGATCAGATTAAAGATAGGTGATATATAATTCTAACTCAGGTTAAATATAGATAATATATAATTCTGAGTCAGATTAAAGACAGATGATATATAATTTTAGATTAGCTATTTTTTAGATTAGGTTTCATATTAATTAGATTGGATTTGTAGAATACTACTTAGAATAAGATCTGATATATCATATATTATAAATAAGATAGTATAGTACTTTTCTTACTATCACAATTTACATTGATTGATAATTAAAAAGATTTTCAGATATATTAAGGATATAGTATACTATATATTTACTCTTAGCAGATTAAGCAGAAGTAATAATAATAATATCATATAGCTATCTAGTATATATGATATTGATTAAGCTGGAGATCTAAATGACTACTAATTTATGATAAAATATCTCTTTTATATTGACAAAGGAGTTGTCTCATAGTAAATATATAAGTAGAGCTCAGTAGTAATATCATCTATATAAGCTAAATATTAAGTATTGTCAATAACAATAAAAGAAGCTATATAGCTCTGTGAATTATTAAAGAAGCTCAGCTTTACTTAAGTGAACCCTATATGGATCAGACAAGATAACTAATCAATGATCACTTCTGTAAAGAATTCCATCTATCATAGTAAAATAAAACATATTGATATACTCTATTATTTTATATAGAAATATATTGAAATTGGTACTATATATCTAGAATATATCTCTATAGAGTATATAATTATAGACTTATTTACTAAAGCCCTTCTATAGTTAAAATTTAAATAATATATTAAAGAAACAAGTCTTATAGTAGTAACAAAGTATAGTGCTCTCAAATAAATTAGATCAATTCAAATTATATTAAATTGAGAGTTATTTGAATTAAATCAAATTAGAGATTTTTTAATTTAAATTAAGTTTAAATCAAATTGAATTCAAATTGAACCTTTGATTCAATTGAATCAAATTGAATTTAGGTCAAATTTGATTCAATTTGATTCATTAGCAGTACTAAGTAAGTATAACTATATATCTTATATCTATATCCTATATTTTCATCAAATTTTCTATACTTTAAGTAGATATAACCAGTTCTTCTTTAGTTTATTCAGTTCTTACAGTTATTAGTTAGTTTATATTCTATTTTATATTTCTTATAGATATTATATTTATATCTCTTATCTATAAGTAATGCTCTGAATAAGGCAATTTAATCCAGATTGGATTTGAATTAGATTCAGATTAAATCCCATCTAGATCAACTTAGATGAGATTCAAATCCCATCTGGATCAGCCATTGTTTTGATTTCCAAATTAGACAATTAAATGTTTATATTAATAATTCAATGAATAATCATTCAATTTTAATATTCTTAATATAATTTGAAAGCCCTTAATAAGGCCTTTCTAATGATACCAAAAATATTAAAATTGGATTATATATTACTAAGCTATTAAAGAAAATGTTCTTTTGAAGAAATTTCCAAAATCAGTAAGTCAAATAATTTCTAAAATTGGTAAGTCAGATGTTTTCCTTAATAACTCAGTAATGTATGATCCAATTTCAATATATTTGATATTATTAGAAAGGCCTTATTAAGAGCTTTCAAATGATACTAAGATTATTAAAATTAGATAATTATTTATTGAGTTATTGATATAAATATTTAATTGTCTAATTTGAAAATTAAAACAATGGTTGATTCAAATTAATCTAGATGAGATTCAAATCTTATCTAAGTTGATCCAGATGAGATTCAAATCTGATCTAGATCAACTTATTTGGAGCACTATCTATAAGTAGATATTTTGAATATATTTTATATTTATATATTGTAATAGTTGATCTAAATTAGAAATATAAATCAGAAGAATAGATATTTGATTACAGTATCTGAATCTGATTTCCAAATATATTATAGCCTTACAAATAGCAGCCATAGTATTTCACAAACATTAAGATTTTTATAGATGTTAAAGATCTTATAGATGTTAAAGTTTTGGCAATCATCAGATTTAGCAGATTTTAAGGATTTAATACTTATGAAAAGTGACTCATAACTTAGCCACCTTATAGCTAGCAAACTTGTATAAATATCTCTAGTATTTAGAGTGAATAAACCTCAGATCAAAATAGTTCAAAGTAAAGAGAAAGCAAGAGAACTAGTAAGCCTGTGGACAGATATACTTCAAACTCACCTACTCCTGTATCTCACAAACTCTGTGAAGTCAAAGAAGATCAAGATTTTAAGATATAGAAATCTGATATACTTACACAGTTACATATCTGCTACATTACAACTTGGTACCCATTGGCTGGTAATTTAAGACATATCTCTCACTTTCAAGCTAAATAATAAATAACTACTATCATCTGAATAATCATATAAAGCAAACCAAGATATCTAGATAAGATGGATATGAGACCACTAGTATTCTTCAGATATACCTCAGATGAATTGATCATTATATATATTGATGACTTCAAGCAGTATACTATAGTAAGGACCCTGACAGCAAGACAGCAAGTAGTCCTCATACTCTTCAGTCTTGGAGGATCAGTAAGAGTAGTATTCATAGCTGTAATCTATATAGGAAATAATAATGATGCTATACTAGCAGCACAGAAGGTCTGGCTCTGAACTACCTACTATATAGACAAGATCAAGCAAGCCCTAAAGGATTAGCTCAATATAATATATTAAGGAATGAGTGAGGATCTAAACACATTCTACACCAGAATCCAATATCAGATAATTCTTGCAGATTATACTACTGCTATCTGAGATCAAGTAGCTAAGGTAACTTTTATAAAAGAAGTCTACCCATCCTGACTATCCACTCATCACCAGTAGTCCTGAATCTAGTACAAAAAGTCACCTATGCCCAGCAATACTAGATAGCCAGATATCTACAAGACTATATAATAAAATGAGTTACTAGAGTCATAATTAAAGTACCTAAGGCAACCAGTATAATTCCTACCATAGTGATCAATTAAAACACACCTCAGCCAAGAGCTACTGAGCAGTAGAGAAACAGTGACCTCATGGAGGAACTTACTAAGAAGTTTGCTGAAATGACTATCTATCTAGAAGATAAGATAAAAGAAATTAGAGGAAGAAACCACCACTCAGTTCAGTTCAGAAGTTTACTACTATCTTAGATAAGAAGAGAGATATCTACTATACTTGTAGAGAAGAAGACCACTACTAATATAAATATATAAATAAAACTAAGTATAAGGCCCAGCCAAGCAATGCTACAAGGAACAAGAAATAGGTCAATACTATTACTTTTGAAGAGATTGGAAAATTGAATGAAGAATAATAGAAAGCCTACCCTACTGAGACTATTAAGAAGAATGTCTACAAGCAACCCTATAAGAGACCACCAGAGAGACCCAAGAAGAACTCTAGAAAAGTAGATAGAAACTATTATAGAAAGTCAAGATAAAGAAATAGATCAATATATGGAACTGGAACATACTATTCAAGATATCATTTGAGAAACTACCCTAGCTAGTGAAGGAGAAAAGAAGAAGAAGCTTTATAAGATGAATATTTTCAAGTATGATATCTTCAAGAACCTTAACCAATAGAAGGTCAATACAACCTTTGGCCAGCTGATAGAAATCCCCACATTCAGATAGCAAATAAGATATAGACTTACTGAGACAACTAAGGAGTAAAGTTAGAAGATAACTAAGGCTAACAATATTCTAGAGAAGAAAGTAAAGACAATTATAAGACCTCTGCCTATATAATCTGTCAAATCAAAGATAGAATCTTTGAGACTATTATTGATACTAGAGTAGAAGGATACCTTCTTAGCAAAAAAGCAGCAGATCACTTAGGCTGAGAGGTTGAAGAAGTAATCAAATTGGTATTTATTACAGCAGATAGTACAAGAGCCACATCTTTGGAAAAGATCTGAGATGTTTTCATCAAGTTTAGAGAAGCAATATTCTCAGTAAATGTGATCATAACTAATGCTATCAACTATGACATCCTTATTGATAACCAGTGGCTTCATAAAGTCAGAATAGTAATTGACCTCAATGCTCAGAAGATGCAGATTATCTACCAAGGTCAGAAAATGTGAATTCCCATCAATATCAACAAAAATGTATTGCCTGAGATAGAGGAGAAAGAAAGTGAGCAAGAAGAAGCCTATATAGTAACTACTCAGAAAAAGAAGAAAGTCAGATAGATCAGTAAAGAAGAATAATGCAAAAGAATTTAAGAAAGATATGCATCATAAGGAGTTTGCCCCCATAGAATCAAGATATACTATATGAAACATATTAATAATTACTACTAGTATATCAGTAAAATTAAGAAAATCTACTATGAATGAAGACAGAAGGCTCTCAAGAAACAGGTAAGATAAGAAAAGGAGAAGAAAGGAATGATTAATTACTAGTCCTCTTAGAGAACAGTAACAATAAAGATGAAATCAAGATTAAGATTTGGAAAATCCACTCTGATATAGTTCTACCAGAATATAAGTCAGAAAATATAGCTGAAATAAACATCACTACAGTAGAGGAAACTGTACTAGAGCCCCAGATAACTACTCTACTTGTAACTGTTCTAGAGATAACTATTCCAAAAGACTATGTCAGAATTCTCAAGATAAGAAGTAGTCTAGTCAAGAGTGAGATTACCATTGAAGGAAGAGTCATTGATTCAGATTATATTAGAGAAATACTACTTATTACTAGGAACCACAACTCTACAATTCCATTTCTAATCAAGAAGAAGAATCAATTAGTGTAGATATTGATCTTCCCAATTCTTTAACCAAAGATCATAAAAGTCAAGAAGTTGGAGGAATAGAAAGAGGAAAGAAAGATTTTAAATCTATAGAAAGAGGAGTGTTTGCTAGTACCAAGATCACCAAACTGGATCACAAAAAAGAGAAAACTACAAACAAGTATAGCTATACTATTAGAGATGAATTTCCACTCAAGAAGAAACTCAAGAAGATACTCTATGAATTCGAGAATGTCCTGACTACAGACTTCAAGAATATCAAGAAAAAGACTCCATACTACTATCATAATATAGACACAGGAGATACCAAACCAATCTATCAAAAAGTAAGGCTAATCCTGCTAGCCTATCATGAATGGCTCAGAGAAGAAATCAAGCAGATGGAAGAAGCTGGTATTATCAAAGAAGCCAGCAGCCTGTGGGCTTCACCAGTTATATTGGCCCCAAAAAAGAGAAGCAAACTAGAAGAATTTGCCCCAAGACTCTGCACTAATTATAGGAAGCTCAACCTGACTACAAAGAAGGATTATCACCTACTGCCCCTCATCAGTGATATCCTTATAACTCTGGAAGATAAAGTACAATATTACAGTATCTTGGATTTATACTCAGGATTCTACCAGATTAGTCTCACTGAAGCAGTAATTGAAAAATCAGCCTTCATTACCCCAGATGGAACCTATGTCTATCTATGAATACTATTTAGAATATACAATATATCAGCAAGCTTTCAGCAAATAATGAATAAAATCTTCTATTATGATATGAGAAGATAGATAATAGTTTATGTGAATGATATTATTATCTATAGCAAAACAGCTGATGAACATCTGCAGGATATCTAGAGATAATAGAGAAGCTAAAGAAGTATAGTCTTTATATCAAGCCTAAGAAGTATAAGTTTGCAGAAATTGAGATCTCCTATCTTGGCCATATTATCAATCAAGATAGAATACATATAGACCTACTCAAGATTCAAGCAGTAGCAGCATACCTAAGACCCACTACTGTCACTGAAGCCCAAGCCTTCATGGGACTTGTCTCTTACTACTATAGATTTATCAAAGGATTCTTCAACATTACAGGCCCAATCTATGAACTCTACAAAAAGGATATCAAGTTTCAATAGACTGGTAGATAACAAAAAGTATTTGATGAGCTCAAGATCAGACTGACCCAAGTACCTATCCTTAGAAGACCTGATTGAAACCAAGAATTTATTCTGCAGATAGATATAAGCACACAAGAACTAGAAGCAGTTCTGGCTCAGAAGAAAGATAAAGTAAAGTATATTATCTCATATCTAAGCTGAGGAATCTGAGAAGTTGAAAAAGAGTATAAATCTTATAAGTTAGAATGTCTTGCTGTCATTTGGGCTATAGAGAAGTTCCACTACTATTTTGTAGAGAGACACTTCACCATTCAGACAGACTACTCAGCCCTTACCTAGTTACTGACTACTGGACAATTCAAAGGAATCTATACCAGATGGATTATAAAGTTGCAAGCTTATAATGTAATCATTGTACACTACTCTGAAAGAACCAATGTCAATATAGATGCCCTCTTATAAATATTCCAAAGGATCTTCAACCAGTAAATCAACCATAAATAAAGAACTCTACTATAGAATTATCACCTACCTCAGACAGTAAAAGATACCCCAATATCTGGAAGAATAGATATAAACAATTATCAATAGAATATGGAAACAATTTGAGACCAATAGAGAAATATTAAAAAAAGGAAAGCTACTAGTTATACCTAAATATAAGAAGGAGTAAGTAATGAAATCAGTATATAAACTTAGCCATCTAGGAGGAATAAATATATATGATAAAGTAAGAAAAATAATATGGTAATCAGGAAGAGAGAAAGATATTAGACAATTTGTCAAGACCTGTGACAAATGTCAGAAACAGAAATAAGACCAATAAAATCAGACCCAGAATCAGTATACCTAGAACCAGTATCCTTTATATATATTACAATAGATGTAATTAGTTCTCTACTATTAACTTTGAATAGCAACTAATATATCATTATCATTAGAGATCTTTTTACAAAATGGATAGAGGCAGGATCTCTCAAAGAAGTCAATATACAGTCAATTACTGATTTCTTCTACAAAGAAATTATCTGCCAATTCAAGACTCCAGTATAAGTAACTATAGACAGAGAAACAGAATTCATGAACCAGTTCTTTGTAGTTCTCTATAAGAAGTATAAGATCCAGTAAATTCAGACTATAGCCTATCACTTTCAGAGAAATAGACAAGCAGAAAGGATAAACAAGACTCTTAAGAATATCATTACTAAGATCTGCAATAACTACAATAACTAGAATTACTATCTGCTAATAGCATTATCTGCTCTTTGGGATATCTGATTACAAAGCACCCATTTTATCCCTCAAGAGATACTGTTTGGAGAAGAAAGTTCTTAAGAAATTTTATTATCTAATAGAGATACTATATGGAAATATATAGATACAGAAATATAGAGACTACACCAAATTAGGAAGAAGGCTTAGAATTACATAACCAAGGTATAGGCACTATAACAGAATAATATAGAGAAGATTCACAAGCTCCTAAAGATTATCAAGATAGAAGACAAAGTTCTGATATATTAGAATATAGTAGAAGCTTCATGATTACAAAAACTTAAGCCTAAGTAAGAAGGACCTTACCTTGTACAAGATATAAAAAGAACTACCTTTTGGTTATAAAAACTCTCAGGTATAATCATCCTAACTACTATTTATCAAAACAGATTCAAGACTAAGCATTGCTTTGTTCCAGACTATTTTAGAGTTGGTTTCTGCCATCCTGAAAGCATTGGCATACTTTATTTTGTCTTAAACATGGGTTTATATATACGAATTTCCTTCTGTCTAAGATATATATATATGAGACATTTCATATAAAACATGGTAATAAAAGAACATCTTGACTCCTACAGAGTCCCTTAGCCATTTTGAAAGCTTGGCAGTTTACCTCTTCTCATAACCTATAGAATCCTTTCTTATCATATTACTATGAGCAATAAATAACTCCTTTAACAACAACAGACCACCCTGGCTGAGTGCACTGAGTTTCTTCACCAGGTCACTGAGGCTGTCGTGATTAGCCTCCACCCTCCTCCACCAGATCCAGAGGTCACAAACCAGCATGACTAACAATGCCTCATCAATGTTCTTTTCCTTTGACATTCCCAATGTTCTGACCCTGCAGTCCTTGGACTCAATGGGAATCCTGATGGTATAGACCTCCACAATGATGCCAACAGCAGTGATGATGAATTCCTCACAGTAGCCAAGTCTCAGGCCATCGGGAGATATCACATATCTCCTACATTTACTAATGCCATTCCACCAGAATGTGTCAAAGTATACCTCTCCTCTGCCAGTTTTAAGAAACTCCTCTGTTGAAACTCTGAATCCAAATGGGGTATTCTCTGCACCCCCTCTATTGACAAAGCATTCATAGATGATTTCAGCAAATCTGCCAAAGAAGCAGACAAGGTTCTTGCTGATACCTAATAAGTGATCTCCAGCCCATTGCCATCACCCTCCAGGCCCTTGAATCTTACTTCAATGGAGCTGATCTCCACCACTATAGACTGGTCCATAATACTGTCATTCCTCCTTTGGTAGAAAAACTACAAGACTCTCTCTGGATTGGATTCCATGAAGCAGAATGTATCCATATCTGCTGCCACATTGAACTTATCAAATCCACAGGATGGTCATCTGCTCTCATCTCTGCCTACCACACAGTGGCTTCTAGCTCTGAGTATGATAGTGATCTATTTGGTGTCAAATTCACCTGCTATTTTTATGACAATACCAAACACTGCAAGCACCTCTTCATAGTCAAGATAACCTCCAAACCAAGAGATAATCTAACTCCATCCTGTAGTCCCAATGGTCATGGCCAGGGAAATAGATCCTGGAGTGGCCACTATCCCAACTACCAAAATTCTCAACAACAGAGCTCCCAGAACCACACTCTGAGTATATACAGCTGAGGAGGTTCCCAGTACTGAGCTTCAAATCTGGGCAATAGTATATCAACACCTGCTGCTCAACTCTGAAGGACTAATTGATCTACCATACTATTGCCCCCAAAACCTCAAATGTCATCTCAAAGGTGGAGACATAGTTAGCCCAGGTCTCCAAGACTATTTGGATGACTCTGGACATCAACTGCTGGACCATTGATACAGCCTATGGCAAGAACCACATTGAATGGTTATAACCCCTGACCTCACTCTTGACTGAACCCAAATTCTCCTATGAGAAGAGCATATCAGTGATGGAGAAGGCCCTGGTAGACACTGTCATCACTGAGTTCCAGGATAAGGAGGCCATCTACCCCACCCAGGATGGGGAGCTACTCTTCTTCTCCAATATCTTCATAATCCTCCAGGTCAACAAGAACTGTGCCTACCTCAATGCCTGTTTTCTGAATGAGTTTGTGAGGTAATTGCACTTCAAGATAGAAGATATCCAGACCCTATGCCATATGGTCTGGCCCAGCAATCACCTCATCAAGATTGATATAAAGAATGCCTACCTACACATTCCCTTATACCTAGCCAATTAACAGTTCCTTATCTTTCAGTGATGGAAGATCAACTGAAAATTCTGTACCATGCTGTTTGGCCTGTCATCTGCTCCATACATCTAGATGAAGATAATGGTGGCAGTTCTAGAGCCTCTCTGAGCAAGGGGCATCCAGCTCACCTATTATATTGATGATATATGTCTTCTGGCCTCTATGAGAGACAAAGTGCTCTGATTTAAAAGAATCATTCATAACTATCTAGAGACATTGGGTTTTCTTCTACACCCAATGAAATGTATATGGGAACCTATATAGCAACAGATGTTTCTGGAGTTCCTGATTAATATCATTAACATGGAACTCCACTTACCCAAGGATAAGGTATGCAAGATCTGCAAGGAAACCACATCTCTCCTCTACCTGATGACCATGATCCCCATATACAAGGTGGCATCACTGGTTGGTCTTTATAACTCTATGGTACAGGTGATCTTTCCAGCCTAGTTTCAAGTATGATCTCTCATTTGGGACATCCAGGACTCTCTCAATGCCAATAACCATAACTGGAACAGTCTTATATTTATCTCTCCAACATCTCAGAAGGACCTCCATTGGTGGTCTCTTGAGCTCTCCAGCTGGAATGGCTGGTCCCTACTTACTGAATACCCCAAGGTCACAGTTGATATAGATGCCAGCGACTTAGATTGGGGCTTCGAAATCACTGCTTCCATGTCTGCCAGCCAAGCAATGCAGCAAGCAATGGGCACTTGGACCCCCACAGAATGATGCCACTTCATCAACTACTGCAAACTTAAGACAGTTCTGTTTGTACTCCAGATCAACAACCACTCCAGATCAATAACCACCATTGAGAGGACTGCATGGTCCTTATTCAGATAGACAACATGACCATGAGGGCTTTCATCAACAAGCAAGGGGGCTCTTTCCTCCACCTGAACAAGATCACTGCCAAGATACACCACATCTGCATGACAAAGAGGATATGCCTCTTTGCCGAATATATCTCTGGGATTGAAAACATGTATGCTGATTTTCTGAGCTATATCTGCCCCAGCCCAGACAAATGGTAACTCAATCTGATGATATTCCATTATCTCCTCCATTGGGGTCTCATACACCTGGACCTCTTTGTATCACAGACAATGACCCAGACCCTCCTCTTCTATAGCTGATGGGTGGACTCTGAGGCCCTAGGCACTGATGCTTTCCAATATCAATGGCCAACCTCTGGTGCTTATGTAAACCCACCATAGATCCTTCTCAACCACACACTGCACAAGGTCAAGGAGAACAGGTGTGCTCGCCTAGTCCTCATCATGCCATTTTGGCAATAACAGAGCTAGTGGCCCAAACTCCTGAAAATGGTAACTACTTCTCCCATTCTCCTTTCTTATTATCTCCTGACAACAATAATGATGACAACAATGAAATAAATAATATCCTGGGATGCCCTGGTATGGTGAATCAGTGGCGATCCCCTGATACTACAGTGCTGGTGCTGCAGGCTTGCAAACTCATCTGGGCTAGTATATGGACATTCTCATATAAGAACTATAAGTCAACATATCAACACTTTGTCCATTGGTGCCATCAATAATATATCAATCCCTTATGAGCTTCTACAAAGCAACACACTAACTACTTAGCTCCGCTTTTCAAGAAAAGGATAAGTATGTATTAGCTTTGGAGCATCTGTACTGCTATTGGCTGGTGGACCCCTACAATGAATAGTGTTTGTTTCTCTAATCTTCCAATATATACCCTATATACTGGGTTTTCTCCTAGGCACATGAGATGGATCCCCTCTATCCATGAATAGATGGTGACTACCTGTTCATCAGTATACACTCTCTCCATCACAACCTTATATCTGACTGCCTTCGAAATTGGTTTTCCGAATGTATGATGGCTGTAGGCATTGATTCAGTTTATTGCCCTCACTCTGTTTAGGCTGAATCCTCCACCAAAGCCCTGAAAGGAGGTATGCCCATCAACAAAGTCCTCAAGAGTGGCAATTGGAGTTCCAAAACTATATTTGAATACCACTATTATCTATTATACCAAATGCTAGTCCTTTTACAATCTGCTCAGGCCACTTCTCTCATTTACATAGTCCTCAAACACAAGAGTAAAGTCATAGCCATCAGTATACCTCTGACCAGATGCTCTACTTGTATCAGATCTATAAACAACCAACTCTGAAATGGTCCAGAACAAAGTAATGCTTAGTCTCGGATAGATGAGATACTATAGGCACCAAAGTCTGTTCCAGACTTTACAAGCTTTGGGAGGACCATGAAGAGTTGGTTTTCCATCTATTCCCAATCTTTTTTTCATTTTCTTTAGATATATTTTATTTTCCTATTTTTTGGCTATGCTTTGCTACCTGGTTTTTTCCTATATTTCCCTTTGGGTATTCCTGGCTCACATACTAAGCTTTCTAGGCTAAGGGACTCCATGGGAGTTGAGACATTCTTTTTATTACCATATTTTACATGAAATGTCTCATATATATATGTCTTAGACAGAAGGAAATTTGCATATATAAACTCATATTTAAGACAAAATAAAGCACACAAATACTTTCAGGATGGCAGAAACCAACTCTTTATGGTCCTCCCAAAGCTCATAAAGTCTGGGACAGACTTTGGCATCTACAGTGCCTCATCTATCTGAGAAGTATTATGGCTAATCAATAAAGTACTACTATAGTCCTCAAGATTACTGGTACTGTACAATGAGCCATAGAAAGACAATGGTATACTACTGAGCTACCAATCTTAGAAGAATCCTTTAACAGTATCTAGAGTATTGTTCAGATATACTTGTCACAAATCTTCTATTTCAAGACCTACCAGAACTGAACTGAGTTCTAAGAATACTTCAAGTTGGGATAGCTACTAAACTTATGAGAAAAGAAGACTAGATTAAAGAGTGTCAGCTCTCTCATACTCAGATTACAATTGTCAAACAAGTTAATATGTTATTCCAGAATGATGAGCCAGCTCTAGCTCATCTTTACAGAGTTATCTCAGGAAATTTTAAATATATCAAGAGATATTATTGGGAGAATGTAATAGTACAAATCATATAGTACAAGGAGATATAAATCATAAAATCTTGGGAGTTCAAGTAAATAGAATATTCAGAGATAAATCACCTATTCAAAAGGAAGTTGTAATGGTTGATCTAAATTAGAAACATAAATTAGAGAAATAGACATTTGATTATAATATCTAAATATGATTCCCAAATATAGTATAGCCTTACAAATAGTAGTTATAGTATTTTACAAACATTAAGATTTTTATAGATATTATCATATAGTAGGTGCTAAGTTCTCTAAGTATATCAGATTCTCTTTAAGGTATATCTCTTAAACCAACTACAAGTTTCTTATAAGTAAGTTCTATTAGAGTGCCTTTCCAAGGTCTTATAGTCCTCAAACTTCTTATCTTTAAACTATTCTATTATCTCTTAGATTTGCTTGCTTAGAATTGAGTAGAGGACTGGAACTTCTATATTTCTAAAGTAGTTTTAATACTGAGTGTTTGAATGCTTATACTTAACTACTGACTTTATTTCAAAAGAAATGAGAAGGATATTTATACAAAATATAATTCAATGGTTGCTAAGTTATAAAACTAAATATAATTTCAATAACTAAATAAGATATTTGAATATAGAAAACTTCAGATTGTAAGTACAAATTTAAGTATCTGTACAATTAGTTATATAAGATCAGAATGCTGAAATAATTTCTAATAGTTACACAAGATCAGAATGCTAGAATAATTCCAACAATTATATAAAGAACTCAAAGCAGAATATTTAGAATCTTGGAAACTTCATCTTCATTACTGTCATTAAGGCTAGAGGTTGGAGATAGGATGTTTTCAAAGAAAATGAGGTTAGTGAATATTTTGTCCATTTTATAGATTATGTATATATTACACATTTCATATATATCAATTAGTGGGATAATATCATTACTAATAACATTATCATATTTGGCAGCAGTGGAGAGAGTAAGAAGATCAGAAGCTCTCTAATCTATGAGGTTCTCTTCTATAAAGTAAGAGATAAAGGTGGGATCTTGAGGGAATCTAACCTGGATACTGGAGCCTTAGAATACTGAGATTAATCCTTATAGAAATTGATCTGGATTATTCTCAAGGATGGGATTTCAGAACTCTTCTACTTTATTACTTTTGAGTATAATAGTAGATTGAGCCTCTATAGCTACTATGGCCTCTAGTACATTTATATAGTAGACTGATAATTCCTTGAAGTCTAAGACTCTGGTATACTCTAAGTTGGGGATTGATCAAGATATATGTCTGAAGATCTGATGGATCTTTTTGGCTACTCTCAATTTATATATATTCATAGAGGTGATATCTTATATCTCTTAGAGACTGGCCTGAGAGAATTCTCAGTAGAGGAGGTTTCTTATTTCATATTCCTGCTATATCTAGAGGTATTTGGTAGTGATAGTAATCCTTATCTCTATTTCATAGTAGTAGAGAATAAAGTAATAAGAGTCACATACTCAGGTTGAGGCTAGAAATTCTTCTAGTATAAGTCCTTATAGCTCTCCTGATATCTTGGAATATTCTTTCTTAAACTGAGAAGTCTTGGTGATTTCTAGATCTTATAGTTTAGTAAGTAGCAGATATTTTATTTATAGTGAGTCTTTTGAACTATTTTAGAATTTATAAGTCTTATTTGAGTTGCTACTACTGTGGTTCCTTAGTCCTTCTTTTATATTCCATCTTATAGTCATTATGACTCATAATTGGTCATTATTACTCATCTTATAGCCTAAGTGAGTTATGTTGTATAATCTTCTTATACTCTGATCTAGTGACTTATAAGGAAAGACAGTCTTTTGTAATAATAACACTATTCTGAGATTACTATTACAATATTAAAGATCTTACAGATATTAAAGATCTTGCAGATGTTAAAGTTTTAGTAAACATTAAAGATTTAGTAGATGTTAAGTATTTAATACTTATAAAAAGTAACTCATAACTTAGTTACCTTATAGCTAGTAAACTTATATAAATATCTCTAGTATTTAGAGTAAATAAACCTCAGATAAAAATAGTTTAAAGTAAAGAGAAAGCAAGAGAACTAATAAGCCTGAAGATAGATATACTTTGAACTTACCCACCCCTGTATTCTGAGAACTCTGCAGAGTCAAAGAAGATTAAGTTTTTAAGATATAGAAATCTAATATAGTTATATAGTTATATATCTACTATATTACAATATATATCTTATTAAACAGATATAATAATTTATTATAAGCAAATTTATAATTTCACCAAATTTACTATATTATGTAGAATATATAAATCTACCAATCTACTATATTATATAGAATCTATAAATCCATCAAATCTATCTTATTATACTGAACTATATCTAATTAGGAAATAACTAAAATCATCTATATTATACAAATAGAACTTATATTAAAAACTATTAAATATTATACTAATAAGTTACTAAAAATTTCAACAGAAATTCTAATAGAAATTTTAATAAAAATTTCAATAGAAATTTCAACTAGTAGTTATAGATACTCTATATAGTATAACTATATATATATATCTAGTACACTATATTTGACCATAGTCTTAAATATATATAAATACTATCTATACTAAGTATATTATCCCTTTGATAATATATGGAAATATTTTTTTAGCAGTGATTTTTTATTAAAAAAAATCTGATTTTTTAAGTTTGCATTTTTTGTTAATAATATAACTTAATTTATTTATTTATTTATTTATTTTATAAAATTTTACTCCGAGATAAAAAAAACTATAAAACATCAATAGTTAAAAAAATTATTATAATTTTCAGACTTATGAAATTTCAAAAATTTATAGTCAAATTTGGCTACATTATTATCTAAGAGATAACCTCAGTCTGAAAGTAGAAGAAAGTAATAGTTAAGTCTAATATACTTAGAAGAAATACTATTAAGAACTATTTAATTTATAAAGAATTATAATACTAGGAGGAATATCTGCTAAGAACCACTACTAGAAGTTATAAGCTTATTCTCTTTCTATTTTAGTCTCTTTTTATAAAAGAAAAAAAAATATCTACTATTCAATAAAGTTAGAAAAACTTAAGAATCTGCCCTCTGGATAATTCTATACTATTTAAGAAGAAAAAAACATATATAATAGTTTATTATATACTACTTGAAAAATCTGTATTATCTACTATCTAAAGAAATCTATATTATCTAAAGAAGTCCATATCATCTACTATTTAGAAGTTCTCTGAATCAATACTATTTAAGTTTATTAAATCTATACTATTTAAGAAGAAAAGGAAGTTTGTTATATATTACTTGAGAAATCTACATTATTTATCATTTAAAGAAATCTATATTATTCAAAGAAGTCTATATTATCTTCTCTTTCAAAAGTTTACTAAATCTGTATTATTCAAGTCTATCAAATTTATACTATTTCAAATAGAGAAGAATATAAGAGTGTGTTATATATAAAAAAACTTGCCCATATAGGGCTATCCACTCAGGAAGATAGTGTCATCCTTGTGCAGGGGCCATGCTAATCTTCTCTGTATCGTTCCAATTTTTTCAAGTGTCAGCGGTCCCGAAGGACTTGACGAGTGTGTTATATATATATAAATCTGCCAAATCTGCTATATTATATAGAATTTACAAATTTACTAAATCTATTATATTATAAAAAATTTACAAATCTGCTATTATATAGAATATATAAATCTGCCAAATCTACCATATTATACTAAACTATGCTTAATTAGAAAATTACCAAAATTATCTATATTATATAAATAAAACTATACTAAAAACTATTAAATATTATATTAATAAGCTAATAGAAATTCTAATAGAAGTTTTAATAGAAATTTCAACTAATAGTTATAGATATTTTATATAATATAATTGTATATAAATATATCCAGCATACTATATTTAACTATAGCCTCAAATATGTATAAATACTTTTTACATATAAGAATCTGAAAGTGATATCTAAACTTTACTACAATAGATAATTAGAACTTAATACTTTCTTACAAAAACTCAGAACTTAGGATCTAATACTCTGAATAAGCCAATCTGAATTGATTTGAAGTGGCTTATAGATAGTATAATTTGAAGAGAATTCAATATATCAATATTATTATTTTGATTTAATTAAATGTTTATATCAATAACTTGATAAAATATTATCTAACTTTAATAATAATAGTATTATTTGAAAGCCCTTAAAGAGACCTTTTTAATAATATCAAGAATATTAAAATTAGATAATATATTGCTAAGTTATCAATATTTCTAAAATTAGTAAGTCAGATATTTTTCTTAATAACTCAGCAATATATCATCTGATTTCAATATTCTTAATATTATTAGAAAGACCTTATTAAGAGTATTCAAATAATACTATAATAATTAAGATTAAATAATATTTTATTAAGTTATTAATATAAATATTTAATTATCTAATTTGGAAATAAAAATAATAATATTGATATATCAAATTCTCTTTAAATTATACCACTGAATCAATCTGGATTAGCTTATTTGAAGCATTATTAGAACTAATAGTTATTTTGAATATCTATAATATATTAATTCTATTAGTATATAGTTTTATTATAGTAAAAGTATTAAGATAGTAACTTGATATATTAATATATAACTTATACTATCTTATCAGTTTTATATTATTTATCAGTAATATATAAAATATATAACTTATATAATTTTAATAAAATTGACCTCTTTACAATAGTTGTTTTTTTTTTTATAAAATTTTAATTATAATAAAAAATTATATAAAAATTATTAATAATTATTTTTTATAAATATATTATTATTTTATAAGTTAAACTTTAAAAGTTAAATTTATTATATTATATACTAATAGATATAGTAAGTTATATATATAACTATATTATATCTTTTTAGATAATAATAAATAAAAGTCAATTAAAACTTTTATAAATATTTTAATAAAGTTAAAATAGTTAATTAATATTAAAATATAACTAAATAAATAAATATTTAGATATATTAATATAATAATACAAATAATATTAAATTAAACAAGAGTAATAATATTTAATTATTTAATATCTATAATATAGATTAAGCTAGTAATCTAAATAACTAATATTTTATAATAAAATATATCTTTTGAAAATAAAATTTAATATTTATATTATTAGAATAAGACTTATGGTAGTCTCTGATTAGTCTAATGATTATGAGATACTTTTCAAGCTCTAAAAAGTCTTCCTAATTATATTTTATTTTTATATTTTATATTTTATATATTATATATATTTTACTATTTTATATATATTTATATATTACTTATATATTCTCAATTATAAATAGTATTAAGGATATTATTTTTTCACATAAAAGTCCCTTATTATATAGATTATTCTAGTCATTCTAGTTTCTTGCATTTCTTTGCATGCATTCCTGCCAATTACTTAGGTTATATCTGGTGTTGAAATATGCACAAGCAATTTGTGGCTTATATGTGAACGTCATCATTAAACGTCATCAATTATAACGTGTAAGAACGCGTAACTTGTGTATCAAAAAAACATTCCAGCAATCCAGTAATTTGACTACACCACAAATTACCAATGCGTTGACACGCCAGATACAATCGACGTCTTGTGGTTTTGTAGTAAGAGAGTGACATAAGAGATTTAACACGCATGTAATTACCTGGCCTTGATTAATAATTTCATTTGACGTTTAAGGATTCCTTGTGAGCCTTGCAGGTGGCCTGCAATATAGAAACGTACGACGGTGAGAAACGCCATGCAAACCTGTCAAGCACCCGTGTTCCCAGGAACACTACGAAAGAATTATCGAGTACATCTGCCCAAGGCTCGAAGTCTCGATTAGTTTGCAGTATATACGTCATGCAATTCATGCAATGCGGAATGTTCGGTGGGTTTCGGGTGACGTTGCCTGGTTCGCCAAAAATTCTAACTGGCAAACTCCTGGGTTAATCCCAGGTGGTTCGCACAGGTATAAATAGGCTCAGTGATTTGGTACTTTTTCCGCACACAATGAAATGCATAGGCTTCCAGATTTATACTGGACTGTATGTAGCCCTTTGCATAAGAAGGCTTCCAGGCTTAAAAACCTGAAAGGCAAAATGGGTTCGAAAAAAGAGACCCCGGGCCAATGGCGCTCGTTTGTGGCATACGTTCCCAACCTTCTTTAAAATTAGAATTAAACGAAAAAACCCGAAAAACTTGGTTTTCAATAGCAGAAGGAAGTTGTATTTCATCTATTCCTTTGGCCTGCTTGGACCCCAAAATGGATATACGAGCAGTCGCAGTCTAAGCCTCAACAACTTGTCTTCATTGCGCGTTCCAAGTTTTACTCCCAAGCTCTCTTCAACGAGAACCAACTCAGGCACTAGTCTACCATCGTCAGTGTATCGCCGAACTCTAAAGATTACCGAAAGCGTTGCGTTCGACGCGGGAATCCCAACACCACGAGGTTGTCGAAGGGTTGAGAGAGGAATTGGTGGGTGGTCGTAGTGTGTGTTTCGGACAGTGAACTTCTATGCCCATAATTGCGGATGTATACAGTCCTTCATTCTCTCTCTCATTACTCTACAAGACATCCCGACGGCCCGATTCAGCTGCGCTGGCTTCAGCATCGCCAGCTCCAACATCGAACACCTCCCTGCGACGTCGAGGGTAAGAAGGCCGTGCACCTCATTGGCAGTCTCGTCGATAAGAGAGGGTTGGGGTATGGTACGAGGCGGAGGCGGAGGAACAGGTACCGTTTTAGATTCGCTTTTGTTTGGCGCGTAGCTTTGTGGGTTTCCGGTCGTTAAATGAATTTCCAATCCTCTTCAGATGGTCGTTTCAGACGTCAACACTCTTCGCCAATATCTCATGTGGAATGCCAGTCAGAGGAGCCGGGCCACGACGCTTGACAGGTTGCCCTGCGACGCTTCACTTAAGGAATTTACTAGCAAAAGCGTCGCGATAGATCCGACTATTTTTTCAGACACTCGACCACTCGATGGGTAAAGTGGGCGCGCGCGTGATTTCTTGTGTGCCCTATTTATGTACTATGGTGGCGGATTTTTATGTGCTGTATGCACGATTTCTTAAACTTACAGGCCATCTTATCTCATTCCACAGTATTCTTCGGACGCCGTCATGGTCTTCGAACGTGGTGATGGGTGTTTCTACTCTTATGCGGAGGTGCCGCGCCATCCAGCCTGAGCGGGGCCACGACGCCTCCGCCGAGGCCGTCGCCGTCGAGGAGCTTAAGGAGCGCCGCGATTAGGCTTAATATACTGGCTGTCGGGAACGGGTCCGGATCGTGGAGGCGGCGAGGAGGGTGGTGGTGGGTATTTATTTACTTTTTCCATCTTTGCAGTTGGAGGGGGGGGGGGGGGTGGGGCATACCTCTACATAATTGGCCTCCAGATTTCGGGAATGGTCAATTAATATATGGATGAGCACGGGCCTAACGTCCACGTGGGGTGCGTGGAAATATTTTTTGCCGCAGTGTTGACACGTATATACGTATATACGTAACTTTATTATACAATAATGGTGCAAACTCATGAGAGCTACTATTTCAGAGGTATTCACCGGATCACTCTAGTTTTATGACATCCCGAGATTCGTTTTCACCCTTTCTTGCCAAAACATCTAGTCGTCATTGTGGGAGGTGGGCTCGCCGGAATCGCGACTGCTTTGGCAATTGTAGACAAGGTGCGTGGTTCACAATGCTCCATTTTCAATACGTACTCTTCAGAATCTTCCGCTTAATCATTCTGTGTATTATGTAGGATGAGAGATCATCTGTTCTGGTGGTAGACAATTCCGACAACACGAAGTTTAAGGTTGCGTTGCATAAAAATTGTGATCTAAACTACGCATATTTCTGTTTCTCACACTTCAACCTAACTGATCGTCATCATAACATGGATGTTTCTAGATTGGGGAATCCCTCCCACCCGAAGCACGACTTGCGCTTACTGCCGTGGGAAAGCCAGACCTCGCCTTCACCTTCAAGGATCTGGTGGCGCGAACATATCAGCTGTTCGGCGAACGCCTCCTGCTGGGGATCTCCGCACTTGCACGAACGAGACTCCATCATGAACCCGTACGGCGAGGGCTGGCACCTAGATCGCGCCAGGTTTGACCAGTTTATGCGCGACTGGTGGGGCAAGTCAACCATGTCTGGTGTGAGGGAGTTGTGGGAGAAAACTACATTTCAATCGGCGGAGAAGGATGCAGATGGGAGATGGATTGTGACCGTACGGAGGACAGAATCGGATGGAGACCATGAAGTGGTGACGGTTGGATGCGATTGGCTGATTGACGCGTCAGGAAGGAGGGCTTGCATGGCCCGCAAGGTGAGGGACCCACGTTTGCATCCTCTGCTCGTTTAAATTTGGTTATGAATTACGAAATCCGAACCATTCGTATTCTAACAAACTAATAGGAAGGTCAAGACCCCGCAAAACACGATCAATTGTTGGCCTTTTACGCCGTCTTCGAATCGTCTCCCAACCATCCTAACAATCCCGATCGCGACAACCGCACCATTGTCGAGTCCTGCAGAGATGGTTGGTGGTACACTTCGCTTCTCCCTGGCAACCGCCGCGTGGTGGCCTTCCACACGGACGCCAACGATCCGATCGCCGGGTTCGCGCGCCGGCACGATGAATTTCTATCGCTACTGCACAAGTACGCCCTCCAAATCCGAACGATCGTCGAGCAGCATGGGTATGTCATCGCCGACCGCCAAGGGTTCCCGCGGTGCACGGCTGCACACGGGCCAGGCTGCCGAAATTCTTCGACGAGAGGAGGCAGTAGGCCGCGGTTGGGGACAGTGCCATGGCGTTCGACCCGCTTTCGTCACAGGGGATGATCACAGCGCTGCAAAGCGGGGCGGTGCTGGGACGCACGCTCTCTGCAGGGATGGAGGAGTATGGGAATTTTATGGAGAATGTATGGGAAAGGTATATCGAGGGTGCTCACTATTATTATGGCAAGGAGCGTCGATGGCCAGAAAGTGCCTTTTGGATGGCGCGACACTAGGTGTAACAGCTGAAGAAATGTTTGAGGTGTGGAAACGCGGAATATCTGGAATGTAATATTGCCATTGAAAATAAACTCCGCGCCTAAATTGTCATCATTCTTATTCAAGTGGTGTGGTTCGTATCATACAATGGAACAATTTGTCCCTTTGGTAAGAGGTTAAAAAGCACTGACAAAATAGAAAGAAAAATTCTACAATCAGGCTCACATACCGATAGCAACACAAACCCGGCCGGCCATATTGTATTTCAGGAATCTTTTTCCATATTGGTGTTTTGATTCACTGGTTTGCGAGAGGAGCGGGTTTTTTCTTCCATCCCAATGGGATGGCAAAGTGTCTATCGAGTGACCAATTCAACGAAGTAGAAAAGGGGGGATTATGAAGCGTAAAATGTAGAATGTGTATAGGGGATGAAGTGGGGTAGGTTTGACTATATGGAAGCATACGCCTCCAAGGCCCGCCATTCGCATTAGCGAAGGGGGCCTTCTTTTATTATATACTACTAAAAGGGGATGGGTGGGAGGGTTACGCGAACTGATTGTAAATACTAGCGACTAATTGCAACTTGGCGTAGTATACGCCTGACTAGCTGAGATGCGACGAATACTCAGTCGCTGGACAGATTACATTGTTACTAACTCGCATTAATGGTTGGCGTATTTTTAAAACACCACTAGCTAAGTTATCTTTGGCGTAGAAAGGGACAAGAAACTGCATGAAATGAGCTAAACTAAGTCCGCCAAGGGGAAATTGCATGATTGTTCCGCATAATGTTAAGCGGCTCGGCCACTTTGCTGAAGTTTGAATTGCATTCATAACTATATACTGTGTTTGTCGAATACCGAAATCCATCGGTATTATTTGAGTCCCATGCTCCCACATTGCCAACGCTTAATAATCACAGATTTTGTAATATGATCTCTTTTCAATATTTCCTTTGCACTAATTCCCAGAAAAATAAGGATCTGCAATGTAATGGGATCTTACATTTGAGATTTAACAGTTACAAACTTATATTTCAACCTTATGCGTAATTATAACATCACAATTTATCTTGGGACCTGAAAATTATGGGTCGGCCAAGACCGCTGATTAAACTTTCATACACTCTCTATTTCAACAACCAAAGTCCAAATTGACAGGTATGCGCTCGAACTCTATGATTATACACGACGAAAAAATCGTTCGCGAGCCATATTATTGACTATATCTAACACTCCTTTCTGGCTTAATACTAATAGGCCGCATACTACCAGGACCTATCCGGCAAGGTCGTATAACTGTCGTTTATATTGGGAGAACGGGTCGACAAGCATACTGACTAATATATGTGTTATTAACGTACCCTTGGACCGTCTGTTCTATATTCTTCTTCAACGTCCGAGCGACAAAATCTGCCCAGGTCGTTAATTTCAAGCATCTATGGTGGGCATGAAATAATCTATTACCACGATTCATGTTTATATATAGAAATAAAAAATGAAGTGGCGGACAGAACCGAACAACCCTGGAGCTTGGGATCCTTGTTGGGTTGTGGGCTTGTATATGTTCGGCACTTGGGACTGTTGCCAATCGTGTGTGGCCACGCTTGCAACCAGTGACTTCTGGAATAGTAATACGGCACTCATTTTTAATTTTGACCAAGGCAGCCTAATTAATTGCATGATGGCCCCGAATCCTTCCAAAGATGGGAAGGAAGCGATGTCAACACAACTACATATAGATGACGAAAGAAATATAATTTAAGAATCGCGTAATATTGACAGGAAATGACTCATTGTGAGAATATAAACTCTCGAATGTTCATTTCCATGCGAGTGTTCGCAACCCTCTTTCCGACTCAATGACATCTCCCGAAAATACCTTCAACCTCGACTTCTTCGCATCCCAGCTACCAGATATCGAAAAGGAGCCCGAGCTCATTCATTTCACTGTCTGTGGCGAGGCCTTCACCCTCAACCCAAAGTACCTCCCCGATGTTCCCCACTTGCAAACCCTCGTTTCAACACGCCTCCCTGTCAACACGGACAGCTCGGGTGCCCTTACCCTTGACTCCGGCCCAGATGGTTCCATCAAACCAGCGGACGTCCGCCTCATCCTCCGTTACGCCGAGAGTCACGAACCACGCCACCTTTTTGCCAAGCTGCCTTCTGGCTCGGGAACGGACGCTTTGCGTCTCGTTCGCCTCTGGGACTATCTCTGCGCGCCGAGCCCAGACCTTTCCCTCGCCAGTCTCCACGAACGCCTCACTGCTGTGAAGAATTTCCTGCCTTTAGATGACGTGCGCGATGAAGCGCGCAATGCTGCCGTGGATCTGGTGCTGGGGTTGGTGCGCAAGGAGTACGATGTCGAGGAAGTAAGCATCCGCAACAACCTATTTAACAAGGTGCGCTTCGTGGTTTCACACCCAGCAACATTCAAACGCAGGATGCGCCGCCACGTCTACAACGCCTTCACCAGCTCGGTCAGATGGTCGAGGAAGCAAATTGCACAGTTGGATACCTGGTTAAAGAACACATCATGGAGCGACGGCAGTGATTCTTGCTCGGACTCAACGTCTGAGGACGAAGTTAAATCATACTACGATTCTGACGACGATTTCTGGGGTGATTGTTGTTCTTAGATTTTAAATTGTAGATATCTACAGTGAAGTTGGCGTTCACGATGATGGAATTTTAAACAAAAGGACTTCGGTTCCAAAGCTAGTTAATTTTACTCGCAGTTCATTTTTCATGATAGCCACGATGTACGCAAATGAAAAACATTCTTTACAGGCATAGTCGAGAGCAAAATCAAACCACCAGAAATTACCGAATGAACAAACATCGAGCTGGCCAATTATAGACTACAAATCGCAAAGAACTACCCACACCAAGGTTGTCGATGACGACGTCCTGTCAAGCCAACTAAAGACGTGCGAGCAGAGGAGGTTTACGTGCCACTGTTGGCACCATACAGCTCGAGGGCCGTATCCATGGAACCACATATTACACACAAAAATGATAAAGCTTCTTTTCTACAAACCAAATTCTCCGATAGCCAGCCAGTTGACGCGGACACTTTTCGGGCGCGTGTGACACTTACGAGTTTCAGTCAACTCTTCAAAAGGAGCACGATACCCATCCCTACGCGTCCTACGCGTTCTATGCGTACGGCCCACACCGCCCACTCATTTGGATGATAATGTGTGTTGGGGGAAAGCAAAATATGTATTGGTCGAGGCCTGAGAATGAACCTATTTGCATGGGACACCTTGATTGCACGCGTTCTTAATCTGAAGAACCGAAATCCAAAATCCGTCATTATTATTTTTGCTATTTATACAAGCTCTTGTTACTAGTACTGTGATACACGCAAGAGCGCCACGTAATCGTAGAGAAGGGCCTCGAGGACCGTTCGGATTGCGTGCGGTTTCTAAGGGCCTTCGCACAATCTTAAATTCGACGCGTCAACCAATCACGTGCCTTACACATGGAGTAAAGTTCGCATGTATGGAGTTTGAAACCGAGGTTCATCCGCCGCGCTGCGTGGGCTACCTTTTGTCACGTCTACCCAAACATAACGATTATTTTTCCATCTTAATTCCGGAGGTGCGTTTTGGGAATAGTTGAGGTTTCGTTATTTTTCGCTGAATGAAATCAATCGATATTTCGTAGGGGGATCGGCATAGTAAAGTCATCCTTTATTATTATTATTATTTTCAACATCCTGCTGAGATATGCCAGGTCGACACGTCGTTCCAAAAATCACTTGCCAAGTCGTTTTATCTTCCGATTGAACGAATAAATATTATTTATTTGCAAACAAATAGGTTTGATCTACGACACTATTTCCTACACGCACATCCGTTGTCCACATCTAATGATTCAGCTCTTTCCGGATAGCGTCCCAAAATGCACACCTCTCATTTATCCCATTCAAGTTGTCCACTTCCATCGCCGTCTGATTATATTTAATATGCATCTGCTTTTCCGTCCCGACGGTTCCCATGTACTTCTCCCACACGGGTGTGCCCGCCTTCCGCAAGATGTTGGGATTGAGCGTCCGGACGAACGAGACCCAGTACGCTTGCATGGTCTCGGCGACCAACAAGTCGCTGGGGGCGGTGAACGTTCCGGGCAGGTTGAACACGAAAGGGATCTCAGAGGTGTGCGGCACGCCCATCCAGGAGGGGATGCCGGGGAAGACCTGGTCGAAGTGGTATTTGTACACGAGGCGAAAGGGGGCATAGGCGCGCGCGAATATCTGGGCCTGGTATGTAATTGTGGGTTCGTAGCCTATGAGTTTACGAGGACTTGATGATAATATAGTGACAAGAAAGTGTAAGTAGGAAATACCTGGCAGGTGAACACGCCCTCACCAAACGTGGCGGCCGCGCGCAGAAACTGGGTGCTGAATGGGGAGTTACTGTATGGCGAGCCCGACACTGAAGGGTCCTGGTAGAGATTTTGGATGGTGTCAAGACTAGAGTCTTTGATGGACTTGTAAATGTAACGAAAGTAGTCACTGTAATCTTTGTTTGTCGTCAGGTTCTGGAGAACGAAGATTGTGCCCTCATCGGTGTTGGTGCCAATGATCAAAGGGACCTGGGTTTGGAATTTCACACAGGGTTATTCTTAGACTTTCTGAGTATTTTTGGAAAGAGATGGAAACGTGGAATACCTTGGAGATGTGACCCTCCTTGACTAGTTGGCTTGGCTCCTTCGGCAGGAAGTCGTCGCCGCTGACGGGGGTGAAGGCCAACAATCCACCCACGTAGCTGGACGTGTAATTGGCGGTAAACTGCATGAAGTCGTTTAGTGGGACCTTCCGGAGGCAGTCAAGGGTGTTGGCTGCGGTATGGCAGCCGAATTCAGCGACATAATCGTTGTATACGTTCTGTTCACCAAATAAGATAAAATGTTATTGAGCGTATGATCTCTGACCAACTCCTTTAATTATTACTCAAACGATACATTCCATGCGCCGTACCTGATAATAACTGTACATAGGATATGTCCCGCTTGTAGGGCTCCCGCTTTCAATAATCGCTCCTCGGAACAACTGTCGCTTATCGTCCTGCTTGAGCAGATGCATCGCCACCGAGATTCCACCGACGCTCTCACCAAAGATAGTGACCTTCTTTGGGTCGCCTCCGAACTTCCTGATGTTTGCACACACCCATTCGAGCGCATACAGCTGGTCCCACAAGCCGAGGTTTAGGCCGTCGGCTTCCTGGAGCTCTTGGGAGGCGAGGAAGCCTAGGGCGCTGACCTGAATGGAATAGAAGGATGAGTTTTGAGGAGGAGAATTATACTTACTAGGCAAATGAGTGTAAGTTACGATTGACGTTCGAGTGGGAGGAGGGAACCGATACGTACGCGGTAGTTGACCTGGACATAAATGATGCTGTTATTGGAAGCGCGGAGGAGGGAAGAGCCGTTTGAATAGGCCGAATTGGCGGAGCCTTCTTGAAATGAACCTATAAGATTGTAAAACGAAAAAAGTTTATTAATTCTTTTGGCTTAACCTGTCAATAGAGTAGATGTTGCATATCAGGTGTACGTACCCCCATAAATCCAAAACTGCGCGAATTAAAATAAAGGATCGAATAGTTCTGTCAGTCTTTCATATATATAAAGAAATATAAGAGGTTCAAAGGAACACGAGTTACCATGACAGGTAAATTATCTCCCGCCTTCACACCTGACGGCTTATAAACATTCACATAGAGACAATCCTCGCTGGTTTGGGAGCTGTTTCCAAGCGTGGTAGTAGTAGGGCAAGTCAAGCCGGGTGTCGTCGCGTTCCGGACACCCTGAACCTTAAGCGGTGGCTGTGGTCGGCGGAACCGGTTGCTGCCGGCGGTGGATGCGGCGTAGGGGATGGCTAGGAAGTAGTCGAGGTCGCCTTGCGAATAACCCTGGAATCTGCCGTTGTCGAGGTCGACCAAGGGGGTAGTAGGAGCTGATTGCGTGGTGCCGATAAGAATCGCCACGGCAAGGGTGACTAGCTTGAAATTGACCATTTTGGAACTCGTAAAGATGTGCCGGTTTGGATATTGGTTCGAAGACAAAACGCAAGGGCATATATACACGTCGACGTTCTTTCAGCACGTTGTGAAGCTCCTTTTTGTGAATCATAATTAGGCTTCGAAACGCATTATAATATATTGGACCAGACGAGATTTCCGGCTCCGATTGAGCGACGTTACGTTGTTTCAACTTTAATTGCTACTTATGTTACCGCTAGGGGCGTCACAATGCCTCATGTGCTCAACTATGCCTATAGAGATGTGTTTTGTGAATCGTCATGACCCAGGCAACTTGAGGAGCAAAGCCTCCAACTCCGGGGAACGCGGAACATAATTATTTATAGTAAAGTTTGTGCATCCGATCTTCAGCCTTGATATAGAAAAGATTGCTGTTCCGTTTCTTTCAGTCAGAGATCTCTATCGAGTGGTTGCCGGGTCAAGTCGGTCCACTCACCCGAGTAAGATACCCTGGGTCGGGTTTCTTGTGTAGCCCGACCTGACCGCGACAGGCCCGTGTCAAAAACAAGTCATAGAATTTTTACCACCACTCCTTCTTGGCCCCCAAAACGCAGCGTCCTCTTCTATCCCCCAGAATTATTCTCTCTATACCGATGCTCGTGATGGCATATATATGAGGTTAAAGCGATATTCTCTGGCACTATGACCGCCGAGTTCAGATATTCAGCGTCGGAGGAGATGGGGCTATTGAAAATACAGGTGTCATCGCTAGTCTGCGCTTCATAATCATTCTATGCTTACTCATCGTTCTGGACTTAGTCGTCGTTCTGTGTTTTAGTCGACCGTCCATTGTCCATCCTCCAACTCGTTATAAGTAAATTAGCTTTAGTAGTAAATATGTTGTTATTTTATAATAATGAGAATTAAGATAGATTTATAGGCAAGCTGAATTTGGAGACACACATGCATTGAGAATATTAGAATCTACACCCCTACGAAACTAGGAACATCTGCATCGGGGCCATTGTGCATCCTGACTGACACTCTATATTATCATCTGGGAATGACAAATTTTTTCATGATGTGACCCGAGCTTTTGTTGAAAATCCGAGGGACTTAGTCAATTAGGCTTGGCTTACATAACATATATTGTATCATAGTTATATATATCCTTCTCAAATATTCATTGTACCAATGACAATGAATGATGGATGACTCTTTTTCAATATCTATATCAGAGCTAAGGTTAATATTAATAATTATTTTCAATAATATCTTTAACTGTAACAATATTGTATTTTTTTTTAAAAAAAAAAAAATTAATTCTTTTTCAGTTTAGTATTTTTTTAAACAATTTTCCAAACTTTAGAAGTAACTTTTTGAAAATTTTATTTAATATATGAATTTTAACTAAATGAAAATCTTTTATCATTATTAATATTTATAATATAGGGCCTGTTTAGTTCAAAATAACATTATTTTGGGTTATATGGTATGAGAATTATTTCTGAATCAAAATAATTCTAATGCTCAAAAGATCACGCTGTTACCAAACACTAATAATAAAATTATGATGTTATTTTGAGTCAGCCACAACCTTGCTGCCATGTCTTCTCCAAATGTGTCATCATCTCTTCCACAGCAATTCACTGCTATCCTCTATAACATCCAGCCTGGTCTCTGTAAACTCATTCACTTGCTATATTTCCTCATACTTCTTGCCCACATTGCTGCTGAGTATGCACTGCTACTATATGGAAAGCAGCCATATAATATATCTCCTCTATCAGGTACTCTTTATTTTTCAAGTTGTTATTTTTAATAAGAAAACTTGCCAATTAACACACCACTATCAGGTGCTTGCTATGTAGAGGAGTTGCTAATGGAAAATGTGCAATGCATTGATAGTGTTTTGCAGATGCCCCTTGCTATATTTCAGCACCTATGTTATCTTCTGGAGACCCATAGACTCCTTAAGGAGCATTGGATCATGGATATTGCTGAACAGATTGTGATCTTCTTTTGGGTTATCAGACACAACACATCCAACAGACAGATGATAGAGTACTTTCAGTATAGTGGGGACATGATCAGCACAATCTTTCACTTGGTTCTCAAGACATTGGTGTGCCTTGCTCCTGACTTTGTGTATCTGCCACATTCAAACAGCTGGCCTCCTGAAGTAAGAGAAAACTCAAAGTTTTTTCCTTACTTCAAGAACTGCATTGGTATACTCAATAGTTTCCATATTCCTGCTTTGGTGCCTGCCAACTTAGTTACAGTATACAGGAACAGAAAGGGGTTTACTTCACAGAATATACTAGTAGTCTGTAATTTCGATATGATATTTTCTTACATTCTGAGTGGTTGGGAGAGTTCTGCGCATGATGGGTGAGTCCTTAAAGATGCACTCAGCAAAGATCTTTTTATTCTGGAAGACAGGTTCTATCTGGGAGATGCTGACTATAGACTGTCATATTAAGTCCTTACTCCCTACTGACACATTCAATACTACCTTCATGAACAGGGAAGTACTTGCATCAAGGGAGGGCAGAGGACAGACTGTTAGAAGTTTAATTTTATTTATTTTTTTTATTTTTTACTAGGCAACTGCCAATTTGTAGCTGCAAACAAAGAAGGAGCTCTTCAACCTCAGATATGCAAGTCTGAGAAATGTGGTAGAGTAGACTTTTGGAGTGCTAAAACACCACTTTCTGATCTTGAACACACAGATCATATATTCACTGGAAATGCAAGCAGACCTCCCACATGTTTTGGCTTGTCTGTATAACTTTATTATGTAACAAAATGGCCAGGATGATATGTTCTTCTAGGAAGAATTTGTATGAGACTTAGAGAAGTACGAAAATAGGAAAGAACATTGAGTTGAAGAGGATGATGGTATAAGTGAATGGCAAGATGAAATTGCCTGTCAAATGTGGGAAAATTATCGGTAACACTGACAATGATAGGTATATCACATTGACAGGGGCAACACAGTAACATGGGCAACATAAGTGGGCAAGACGGGCAAGATGGCAAGATGGGCGACATGGGTAAGATGGGCAGATGGCAAGACAGGCAATATGGGCAAAATGGGCAAAATGGGCAACATGGGCAATACAGGCAAAATGGGTGGGCAACACAGGCAACACGGGCAACACGGGGGGCAACACAGGTAACATGGGCAACATGGGCAACATGGGCGGGCAAGATGGGCAAGACGGGCAAGACAGGCAAGATGGGCAAGATGGGTAAGACAGGCAAGACAGGCAAGACGGGCAAGATGGACAAGATGGCAAGATGGCAAAATGGCAAGATGGGCAACATGGGCAAGATGGGCAGACAGCAAGACAGGCAACATGGGCAAGACAGGCAAAACAGGCAAAATGGGCAAAACAGGCAACACGGACAACATGGGTAACACGGGTGGGCAATACGGGCAATACGGGCAACACAGGTGGGCAACACAGGCAACACGGGCAATATGGGCAACATGGGCAACACAGGCAACATGGGCAACATAGGCAATACAGGTGGGTAAGATGGGCAAGACAGGTAAGATGGGCAAGACGGCAAGATGGGCAACATGGGCAAGATGGGCAGACGGCAAGATAGGCAACATAGGCATGACAGGCAAAATGGGCAAAACGGGCAACACAGGCAACACAGGCAACACGGGCAACATGGGCAACACGGGCAACACGGGCAACATGGGCAACACAGGCAACATGGGTGGGCAAGACAGACAAGATAGGCAAGACAGACAAGATGGGTAAGATGGGCAAGATGGCAAGATGGCAATACAGGTAACACAGGCAAGATGGACAGGCAAGACAGGCAAGACAGGCGACATGGGCAAGACAGGCAAAATGGGCAAAACGGGCAACATGGGCAACACGGGCAATATGGGCAACACGGGACATAGGCAATATGGGTGGGCAAGGCGGGCAAGACGGGCAAGATGGGTAAGATGGGCAAGATGGGCAAGATGGCAAGATGGCAACACAGGCAACATAGGCAACATGAGTGGGTAAGATGGACAAGACAGGTCAGATAGGCAAGATAGGAGGCACTAATAGGGGTAGGTCAGGTGCACTAGATGTCAAGTACTTGAGGTGGTTGGGGCTCACAACCCATACCCACTGAGTGGGGCAGGCCAGGTAGGAGGATCTAGTTACTCAGGCAGTGAGGTCACAACTCACACCCTAAAGATACAAGACTGGGCGAGAGTGAAGGTAGATTGAGATTGGGGTGGAATGGGGCTACTGATGTTGTATGAGGATATGTGGCATGTTATAGATAGTTAATAAATGAGGCTACAGTCTATAGAAAAAAAA